>CM067475.1:40852705-40862997 GCA_034552555.1 Semaprochilodus insignis | reverse complement strand
ATATATATATATATATATATATATATATATATATATATATATATGTATGTGTGTGTGTGTGTGTGTGTGTGTGTGTGTGTATTTTTTTCTATACTGTTATTTAGTGCTTCTTTATCTAGTACTTAGTTCTTATATTGTAATTGTTACTACATGTAGTACTAAACTCTTGAATTGAATTAGGATATAAAGTTATTCTTACATGCAACTCCCCTGCAGCTCACAGCTTTCCAATAATAAGTTGGAAGCCAGAAAGCTGTAAAGAAAGAAAGACATGCACATCCATGAGGGTGTATCTGATAAAATAGCCAGTGAGTGTAGGTATAAGGTAGGTGACCTCTCTTCGCATGTGTGGGCTATTGGCTAATTGTGTACTCATCCCATAGGAAGTCCATACTGGAGATGAAGAACGATCATGAGGAGCAGGTGCAGAGACTCAGGAAGCTGAAAGATGAGGAGATTGATGCAGTGACCAGCGCTACCTCACAGACTAGGTACTGCAGTTTAATCACACAGACCCACTCACATGACTTTCTACAGTTAATGTATGGATCTTCTCTCTATATGTGCTTAAACTGGAGATTTGTACATTTAAAAGGCAAGGTGCTGTGTTGTGTGAGTGCAGGGATCACATGAACTCAATGTGAAGATCACATGATTTCCATGGAGTGAAATGCAGTTTCGTGTGGTTTGTGTAATGCACTTCTCATCACTGACATCGTCTGAGAGCAACATGCTCCAGACACAAACCCTGTGGGGAATATTTGGTCCTTCTGCTTTAAGCCGTCAGTGCTGCCTGGAACATTAGTCTCAGACACAGATGTGCCGTCCACACGTAGATGGAGAGTCTGATCTCTTTAGTGTGTTAACCCGGCCACACCCTCAGGATTCTACCAGCTGCATTCTGATATGTGTGGGTCTGCATTACTGGGTAAGAGTCAGATTTCGCCTGTCATGTATTAAATTACTAATTTCTCTGGTACATGCCTGAGGAGATAAACAGTACTGCAGCTGTAAAAGAGAGGGAAAAAATCAAGCACCACTCTCGCTTCAGATCTGAAAACATGCACAAGTGAACTAGAACACCAAAATTGAACATCTGAGACGTGGCGTGAGCTTTTGTGGCGTGAGCTTTTGTGGAGTTAGGTTTTGTGGCGTGAGCGTTTGTGGAGTTAGGTTTTGTGGGGTGAGCTTTTGTGGAGTTAGGTTTTGTGGGGTGAGCTTTTGTGGAGTGAGATTTTGTGGGGTGAGCTTTTGTGGAGTGAGCTTTTGTGGCGTGAGCGTTTGTGGAGTGACCTGATAAGTCTACATTTGTAATTTAGATTATTTGGGTTGTGAGAAGCCGAAAATATGACAAAAACAAAAGTCCTCACTTTGGAGGTGTGGAAAAAATACTGTTATTAAATATTATATTTAGTTACTGAGGCTTTTGTTTGATATCTTTTTCCCTGATGCTGAAAAATAAAGAACTTGAAGAACAGTACCGACTGGAAACTAAATAAATGAGGGGTGTATTCTGACTGCTGCATATACCTCTGAGAGAGTTAATTATGCATCTTCCGTATGCGTTTTGTTGTTGTTTTGTATTTTAATGTAGGTCTCTGACAGTGGTGATTGAGCAGATGGAGCAGTTTTCTCGCAGGTTGGGTGATCTGTCGTCTCGTGTGGAGATCACTCATGAAAACACGGCACAAGGTCTAGAGTTGGGGGCCAGGCAGAGAGACGAGCAGCTCCGAGGTACAGCACACAATACAGAATGTGGTGATTAGAATGGTGTTTCAGTGGTGGGACCTCAGTGCACAGCAATGTTTGTGCCTCGACTTTGAGGTAATTAGCATTATGCCCTGTCACATGAGCTTCACACAAGTAGTTCCATTAACATGTCCCACATGGGGTTCCAGAGACGAAGACTGAAGGGGATACGTTGAGAAATGTGGTAGAATTTCTGTTCTTGTAACTGTGTGTGCTCTCTCAGTGCTGCAGGACCGTCTAACCCAGCAGCAGAGGGAGATGACTGAGGAGAGAGCCCGACTGAAGGAGGTCATAGCCAAGATGGACACACAGCTAGCTGAACAGCAGAGACAGCTCCAGCAGGTGAGTGTTTGTGTGAGCCTATGCTAATCACCTCACAGCTGTACTACCGGAACGTTATCACCTCTTTTCTTTGCAGGTGTTAAGTTGCTCTGATTGAACGTATTTGGTGTGTCAGGCAGATAACAGATAGTTGTTTCCACTACAGCTAAAGTTAGAGACATCACAGCTTCGCATCTCTTGGGACAATTTTGGTGAGGCCAATCATTCTCTGTGTAGAGAGTTTTTGTGCCATTTTGTGCCATTTGTGCTTCCACATTTAACCCATCCGTGAAGTGAAACACACACACACACACACACACACACACACACACACACACACTAGGGGGCAGTGAGCACTCTTGCCCGGAGCGGTGGGCATCCCTATCCACTGCACCCGGGGAGAAGTTGGGGGTTAGTTGCCTTGCTCAACGGCACCTCAGTTGTTACTGTTGGTTCAGGGAATTGAACCGGCGACCCTCTGGTCACGAGGCTGGTTCCCCCAGCCCACGACTGCCCCACAAATCGTCATGCCTGTTATTATTATCTAAGTTTATTTGCTTCTTAACACATAATACAGAGATGATGATAATAATAATAATAATAATAATAATAATCATAGTAACTACATGGTACTTGAGGCTTTGTCAAATAAGTAGAAGAGCACAGGATTGCCCATTATAGTATGCAGGAGTGTGTAGTTGTCATATCTGAATAACCTGGTTGTGCTGCGCTTGTTTGTTTTTTTTTTTTTTGTTTCATTGCGATCCAAGTCAACAAGCTCAGCTTAGACAATTTCATTGAGTGCAAAAAGTACAAAACGGATCTTGGTTTAAGAAAGATCTTGAAAGATTGTTTATTCTCTCATCTGTTAGTCAGTCAGCAGACACATTTCCACTCATGTTACTATGCGCCAACTGAAATCGGAACATGATCCAGTCATCAAAAACACAATGACACAAGGTGTAAACAGGCCCTTGATGTTACTGTGAAACATTACAACCTCACTGCATTGTACTGAAGAACTGACCTCAGTCAATTTCTATATGGAAGTTTGAGGAACCTGGTCCCTGAGGGCCTCAGCACTGCATGAGTTCCCCTTGTTCTACGTGCTTTGTTTATAGCTGAGTAGTAGAGGAAGGATTAGAAGTGTGGTTGTATGTGCATTTTAGGAACGCTGGCGAGTGACGGCAGAGCAGGCTAAAGCTGAGTCAGCATTAAGGGGCCTGGAGGAGGAGAGACGGAGCATGACACAGCATTTGGCCATGGAACGAGAGGAGCTGGAGAGGGCAAAGGTCAGTATGTGAAATGTTGATTACAATTTTGTTAGAACTTTCTAAATGAATTTCCACTTCAACAGTTCAACAATCCAGTTAGAGAATTCGGTGATGGTCCCTTTAAATCTGCCGTGAGAGTATGCTAGATTTACACAGTAACAATAACACAAAGCTGATGGGTGATTTAATGTCTGGTCATCATTAGCAATGCACACAGATCCGTGTTTTAAAACTCTTTACCTTCCCCAGGTGTTCCTTTAGTTTACATTGACACTGTCCTCTTCTCTTTCTCTGGTCTGTCTCAGTCTGCTCTGTTAGAGGAGCAGCAGGCGGTGATGCAGCGCTGCGCTGAGGAACGGAGGAAGCTCGCAGCAGAGTGGACGCAGTTCCACACTCAGGAGAAAGTGCGTCAGGACCGAGCAGAGCGTGAAGCCAGCAGGGCCCTAGAGAGAGAGGCACACAGAGAGGGATCTATCATCAGCATCGCACAGGTCAGGACACACACACACACACACACACACACACACACACCAGTTATCTGTGAGTAATCCGTATCAAAATCTACAACCAAAATTCACTCCATGTCCTGCTATTATGTCCCTGTTAGGATTCAACATAAACATCCCATAGTGCATTTGTTTTGCTCCTCATGTCTCTGAGTTCAGAGCACTACTATTCATCATAGCATTCCAAAATACAGAGGGATCATTTTCTTTTCACAATGATAATTTACACTCATCACCAAAAAATAGTTGCACCCGGAAGGAAGTGTCAGAGGGAGGTTACCAGGACCAATAACTGATGATAAATTTAGACTGATATGGGCAATAGTTATTGAGGTACACATACAGAAGTAGTGTCTCTCACTATGCTCTTGGGCCGCCATGTTTGCTAATGCAACATGCCAGATGTCTCGGCTTGGAGTTGTAGAGGTTCCTAATGGTGTCCTGTGATAATCCATCCCATGCAGCTTGAATATTCCCACACAAATCCTGCAGATAGTGCGGTGGAGGTGACACCAAACAAACTGTTCATTATGGCGGTGACCACGGTGCCTCCACACACAGATTCATGGTAGTCTCCACCTTGACAAAAGCGGGTCTCGTCACTGAAGAGTCACTCCATGACAGTCTGGCACAGCACCATTGCAGTCTTTAGTGATGTCGATGTGGTGTTAAGGTCAGTCATCGTAGCAGTCTGCGTGCATGTAGTCCTGCATCGTGCAGCCATCTGCCAATGCTGCTGGCACTGACAGGTGATTTATGGAGGGCATCACTGCTCACTAAATGTCTGTCGTGGCTGTTGGGTCACTCCACCCATGTTGAACAATGTGTCAGTGCTCTCTCCGTGGTTGGTGAAGGTCTCCCAGATCCTTCATGTAGTTGGTGTGTGCCTTATTCTTTCCACTGCCACCATCAGCATGCTATGGTAGTACCCATGTGACTGGTATGGTGCTATATGTCGACAAGACCGTCCCGCTTCCCCAGGACCCTACGATGCAACCCCTCTTGAACAATGCTCAAATTGCTTTCGATCTGTTCTCTGAGGCATTCCTTGCTTGTAAAGGATGCAACCAACACAACAGCACGAGTCTGAATGAAATGCACTTGCAACAGGATGACCTTATATGGTCAGTCAGGTACAGCGATAAGGCCTGTCCTTGCTCAACTCACATATGCATATAGCAATTCTTTGTTTGAAGTTGCAGATCTAACAGGACTGTTTTGGTTTTAGGAGCAGGCTGAGCTGAAGCTGCGAGCGGGAGAGCTGAAACAGAGAGAGGATGCACTTCAGCGAGAGAGAGAGAACCTGGATAAGCTGAGAGAGGAGCTGGAGAGGGAGAAGGAGAAACTGAGTGCAGCAGCTTTACGGCTCAAAAGCCGCGCACAGGAGGTGGAGAGTTTCAGCAAGGTACAAAGCAAACATTCACAGCACCACCAAACGTACTCACTAAACACGCTCTGAAATTACACACAATCAGTATGATTTATTAATCTTTCCTTTAAAGAAAAGCCAAACAATAGCCCCTTTCCATCCCCCACAAACACCCACATGGGACATTTCAGCTGAGACTAATCATACCGGTAGCATAGGACACACTTGAAACATACACCAGTCGTAACATAAACACAATTTACAGATCAAAAAGCCACTTTGCTTGGGTTATTCCATCGTTCCACGTATGAAGAGTTTTAGGAGCTGCTATGTTCACTCTGTTGATAATTCTGGATAGTGTTTTTCTATTAGTGATATACGGCCAGACCATGAGGGGGTTACCAACGCTGGATGATGATTTGCTTGCTTGTTTTTTGCTGCAGACGTCGCGTTAAATGAAATCAAAACCCTTTTATTGGAAAACAGATTTTTTGTATTATTATTATTATTATTATTCACCAAGCTTGGGAAAATTTAGGTACTGAACCTGTGTACTGCAGGCAAAAGTCTTGTTTTGCATAAACTGTAGTGACTTTTCCCCACCCCTAAAACATGTTAAACGTTTTAAAGTTTTAATTGCATCACTGTCCCTTCCTGATACTGTGTTTCACTCAAACACAACATTGCACAGAAGGAAGGTGCTTTATATGCATTACCAGTCAAAGGTTTGGACACAATTAACTGAATATGAAGAAACACATTTTAAATACTTGAAAAAAGTTGTATGTGTATGTATATATATGTATATATATGTATATATATGTGTGTGTGTGTGTGTGTATATATATAATTTTCTTAAATGTTGCCTGTGTAAACATCAGTTCTATTAGTGGCTTGCTGATGTAACACTTGGTTGATATTTGATTGATGAGTCCCGGACTTATTATTCAGTTATTATTAAAGTTTATTATTCAGTAACAGCTGTAAATGTTAAACTTGTCCTGTGTAGTTAGCGTCTGAGCGATACGAGGAGGGTGAGCGGGCACTACAGGAGGCCAGGCAGGTGGAGACGGAACACCAGGCTCGACTTCGTACCATCCACACTGAGATGGAGCGACTCAGGAAGCAGGAGCAGAGCCTACAGCAGGTAACCTGTCAGTTCTAGTAAAACGTGCACTGCAAAGGGCATGGACAGACATCACATATTCAGGACGTTCAGGAAGGCTTTAAGGCATGGCTGCATGGCCACTTCTGTAAAATGGCTACAAAATAAAATTGTGAAATATACCAATATTTAATAAACTATGTATTGGTGAGTATAATCATAATTATTAGAACCGTAGCTGGTCAGCAGACGATAGACAAAATAACTTTAAAACAGAACTCAGTTGATGCCAGTCGAGTGCTTTACACCGGCTTTTGTACGTTTCTTTAAGCATCGTCTGTCTGCGAGTAACGACTTGCTAATTTGCTTTTCCTAGGAGCGAATGATGATGACTGATCATCGCAAAGAAATGGAGAGAATGAGACAGAGTCTTCCTGCCAACCCCTTACTTCCCTCTACTGCACCTTCATTACCAGGTATATGTTCATGCTGGTATAAGCACTCTGCTTAACTGTAGTTTCATTAGACGAGTGGGAGAACAGGACGTGCACATTAAACTACACACACAGTTCTGTCTTTACAGCAAAATTAAACATTTTTACTAATTAAATTTTAAGTGTAAGCACTGTAAATTAATTTTCATTAGGTCTAATCTGAATATTACAGATATCCAAAAAACCAAAAAACAAATATGACCTATGGAATACCCATTGTCCTCTTGTGGCATGACTGGAATACTACACAACAAAATACAGTATATAAAGTATTATGGTTACATGGCAGATTTTGATTGCTTGGAATATCACATTTCAGATTTTACCCCTGCACTTGCCAGCACTCAGGTGGGTGCTCCAGTGGCTGTTCCTCCTCAAGCAGCGAACATCTCCAGCTCCGTTTCTCCCGAGCTGCAGGCAACACTGGCATTGCTGAGACATACAGCAGAAAAGGTACATTCCCTACCTCACATTTAACGTGAGGTATGATTGTTGCATTTTTAGTTCCATCTACCTACAACCTGCATACATTGGCCATAAAATTTATTGATTTCAACTTCAGGTCTTGATGCACTTTTACCAACACAAGCCCAACAAATATACCAAAAAAAGGCACAATCTGAACAGCAAGAGGCCTCAATGGTTACTTTTGCACTTGGGTTGGGTGTATTAGATGAGCTAGTCAGCAATTTTAAATATGACAGGCATCTCAGTTACTGTTTCTACAATAGAAGAAATGTAGATCTGCTTCTTGACCAACGCAGGGATAGTTTTGAGTCATTTACCATTTCTATTATAGGCTTGTTCAAGCCACTTCCCAGTGTTCTTTGGTTATACAGAGTTCTATATTTAACATGTACAGCAGTTACTCTTTGACAGGCATCAAAATTTGTCAACTGCTGGTAAAACAGCCTTTGGTTTTCCCCTGCCTTGACTAAATCGTTACCCATCATTGTCATTTTAATTAAGGACCGGGACTTCCTTCAGGATGAGCAGTTTTTCCTG
The DNA here is from genome assembly GCA_034552555.1 of Semaprochilodus insignis. Taxonomy (NCBI): domain Eukaryota; kingdom Metazoa; phylum Chordata; class Actinopteri; order Characiformes; family Prochilodontidae; genus Semaprochilodus; species Semaprochilodus insignis. The sequence goes on along the minus strand of CM067475.1, from coordinate 40,855,174 downwards.
GACACGCTGAAGAAAGCACCCTACAACTCAGCCTTTCACACTGCATAATGAACAAGACGAGGAAATTCTGCCATTCCTTTATTTATGCCAAGATGTTCCAATGCTTGTACAAGTGAAATAAAAAGTTTGTATTAATTGGCTTCTTGTTCTTGCACTTCCACCATCCATGTGGAATCCAGCTCTGAGGCACAGTGGAAATTCAGCTTCCAACACCTGAAACAAAAACACTCGTCAGTTACTCCAAGATTATTATGCAACGTCTTGAATACCCAGTCAAGACAAGCCTCAGGTTACCAAGACTCCACACGATCATTTCAGACAGGGATAACTTCGTATCATCACCGGCTTACAGTCTTTACACTTCAGTTTAAGGTACATTAGCAAGTGAGCTCATACCTGATCCATGATGCAGGAGAAAATCTGGATCCAGGATGAACCATGCAGGCCTGTGACCTCCTGCCAAGACACAAGACATCAGATACACTGCACAATAACTAATGAACACTATATAAATATATGCTGAGCATTCCTCAGAACAGTTTAGCTTTTACCATCGTCAGTTATCGCATCAGACGGCACTTCCTATTTAGCATTTTCATCTCAGGAATTATTTTAACGTTCTTGGGTTAAATAATGGATATTTACCATTTCTGCTGAATCAGCTCTGGATATGCATTCCAGATACCTTTAGAAAGAGAGGGGGGAGAAAAACAGTGGTCAGAAAAGGTTTTAGGCCATTTGATCATCAGCAAAGTTCTTCCATATCAAACCAAACTAGTTATGAGATTTGAATTAAAGAATAGCTCATATAGTAAAACCATGGCTGCGTGTTTATGGGGGCACAGCATGACTTACCACAGCCATTATCCTCAACCACCACGAGCCATGTGGCCGGGTTCATCAGTCCTCAAACGTTTCTTCGGCGTTTCTTCCGGTTTCCAGCCTTAAAGAAAAATAAACAACGGGTAAATACCGTGTTGCACAGCAGAAAGGCTAATCTGTTTAACTCTAACGCAGACTAGCACTCAAAGCCACGTGCCCACAGGGCTCGCTAGCTCAGCTAGCCTGTTAACATTAGCCGGTTGCTGTAGGGGACTGAGCAGTCGGTCCGCCGTATTTTAGATTATTCCACTCACATTTCAAGACCACATGATATCAGAATACTAAAAATACATTATTAATATCAGTAAACCTCTGAAAAGTCTGTTTTCTCTTTATACCGGCTACTTAGCCGGCTGCGTGTATACAGACCGGCTAAACAAGAGTGTGTAGAAATTACAGAAGAAAACCTTAAAAATCCCGATTAAGAAAAACAAACCTACCTTCGTTCACGGTGGTCTTGTACTGTTGTCCATCGATGCCTGTGCTTGTAACATGTTTAAGGGGTTACAGGTCCTTACAGCCCCGTACTGAGCTGCTGCAGCTGCTGCTACACACGCGAAAAGACCTCCCCAAGCGAGCCGGGGGACTTTTATAGCGCTAAACGCATCACAAACCACGTGACTTTCACCCAATGGGGAGCCCGAACGTGGTTGCACCGCGGTTTGTACGGCGAATTTAATGAGCAGGTCGGTTTTGAGAACTTTTGTGGGTCCAGACGACGAGATCGGACTTTCCCTCCTAAATAGACCTAAATGCGCACGGGCAATGTGCGAGAGTTGGCAGCTAAAGCAAAGCTGTTGGCTATAACTGCATTGATATAGTGTACAGGAAGTTTGACATGGCATGAGCACAGCGATTAAACTAATTAACTAACTAATTTATTTATTAGAAGATTCACTCAGTGTATGTGACAATACCTCACTGCACTGTCATCTGCATAATGCTGTATTTATGCAACGTACATACGTTTTACTGCATGGTATATTTTTATTATTCTCTGTTATGTATCTCTTATTATTTTTATATGTATTATAATGTATGTAAATACTGTGTTCTTGTTTGCTCTTTACTGTTTTGTGCTGCTGTAATACTTTGTGTTGCTCATGCAAGGACCTGTGATGATTCAGTCATGGTGGATTCTCACCAAAGACTTCTTCGAGCCATCTACTAGGGTGGAAAACCTCTTTCTATTGCAGTCATTTCTATCTCTGTTTGTGCTGTTATATGAAGATTCTGACTTCTCTTACAGTGCCCCGTTTGGTATACGAACCCGTTTGGTTCACTCATGTTTGGTCTTATTATGCAGCTTGAATCATTTAGTTAAAGCTAGTTTAACAAAGTGGGCTATTGTTGAGCATTCTCAGTGCATTGAATGTCACCTGAGTCGTGTGGGCTCCTGCATGATTATCAAGCATCTAAACACGAGAACATCTTAAATGCTGGGGTAACAATATGATTATGATCTAAATGAGCTGTATCACATAATCAACATGATCTACTCTAAAGGATTTAATAATGACACTGTAATTAAATTGTAATTAAACTCAAAGTAATTATAGTACCTCAGAAACAAAACGTAAAATTACA
>CM067475.1:40710177-40852205 GCA_034552555.1 Semaprochilodus insignis | reverse complement strand
CTGAACCAAAAGGGAGAATCCAAGAGAGAGAGTCAAATAACAAAGATATGTCAAAGTCAAAACCAGAGAGAACAGACAGAGAACAGGTGAGAAACGCTTGGTATGCAAACAGAGTTAGGCAATACTTCACAATGTTTGTGTGTGTGTGTGTGTGTGGCGTTTAAATGCAGACAGGGGAAATGAGGAGCAGGTGTGGGTAAGCAGTATTCGGGTGAGCCAGAGCAGGAGAATGGAGTGTGACTAGTGAATTCCGGACATGTGGCCTTTTACGTCATTGTGGAGTGAACTATGGGAGATGGAGTCCGGGAGATCTGAGGCGGACGGAAGCGTGACACAAATCAATACATAACATATTACTAGTCAAAATGGCATTATTGATATGTCATCCTGGCAGTATGGCTAGTCAAAATGGCTTTACAGATATGTATACTTTATATTATGTCAAGTAAAAATGGCATACCAGATATATAGAATCATAGTTTTTACTAGTAGAAACTGCATTACAGAGCTCTCAAATTTGAGGCTTTGCTAGTAAAAACAGAGTTTTGAGTTATGACATGTATAGGCTAAAACATAAGCTGGTCTTTTGTTTGCTAGCTTTTGTCAGTCTTCAGTTTGAATGGTGACTTAATGAGATCCCTCTGTTGATAAACACGCATCAAGTGTGAATATCAACAACAAGCTGCTGTGGGTTTTAAAGTTTGATATTTTCACCACTAATGACTGCAGACATATAAGTAGGGTGGCCACACGTCCAGTTTTAGGCCAGACCATCCGTTTTTCCAACTCCCAGTCCTCTGTCCAGCGCAATACCTGGACGGACGCCTGTTAGTCCTCTCTTCAGGATGAACTATTTAACATGTTCACTCACCAACAATATTATGTGTGCCATTAGCTCACGTCCTTGCCATGTAGACATGCCTTGCATTTCATTGGTTTAATAAGGTCATGTGACATAGGGTTAACCACAAGTTAGCCCACTAAATGCTAATCAATTAGTAAGCTCCCGTCTGACTCACGAATCCATTCCACCCAATTAGGTGAGTAAAGCAATCAGGTATGTGTTATGTAGGTTAGGTTATGATTTAAATTCTGTTCTAGTATCCACACCCCCCCCCCCCAACCCCCTTTTATGACGTCCCCCTTTTTGGGGTTATAAAAGTGCCCACCCTACATATAGGCTAGCTGCAGCCCTAATGCTAATAATGCTAATCGTTAAGCTCATTTCATGTCAATGAGCGTCACATTTTGTGGTCTCAATGGTAAAGTACTCATAACATGTTTTTATTGATTGTCAGATTAGTGTAAACGTTACCCCTTCTAAATGAGCTATTACTAACTGAAATAAGGTTGTGTATGTTCTGTTACATATTCAGTATTAATAATAAATTCCTTGTCCATTGAAATGCTATTTCAAACTCTGCATTTCCATAATTGAAAGTTTTGGTCTAACCTGCATGTGTACATATTTCTGCATTCTGTTTGTTGAGGCGTCACCATGTTCTATATAGCAACTATGAAGTTACAAAGCCTTCAGAACAAGAGTATTCTCATAAGGGCCAAAATAGTGGTCTTATCACATTGGGTTATGGTCATCACACCATAACTTTGTACATGATGTACAGAACAGATTAAGCTGCTGGTGCGTGAGAAACCAGACTGAGCCTGCCTGTAGATGTGAAAACTTATTCTGGGTCCCGGCCTTAGTTTGTCTGGTATGTTCAATGTGAAGCCATAGTGATTTTAATAGTGATTTTTACTGAAAAGTAAATGTACTGTATTTTAAGATAAAAAAAATGATATAATGCTTATGATTGACTAGATGCTAGAATATGTTTTCAAATGTTGAAAATGATCTGACTGAATTATCATAATACATTATACACTATACTGTTTTAAAGTGAATTAAAATCTTTTACCTTAGTAAGACAAGTCTGTGTGTGTGTGTGTGTGTGTGTGTGTGTGTGAGAAATACTGAATTCTAGGAAGTATTAAGCTTCTCATGCAGTAAGGCTGCATGTGGTTAACACCTTTACTTCATGTCACAATTAGTATTACCAAACCATGCCATAATAGAACAATGCATGTCCTTTTAAGATAACTGTTTATATATATATATATAATATATTCTATTTAATGTGCTGGACCCAAATTAACATTCTCTATCAGAATAGAACCTCATATCTACGACAAAGAACTTTTACAGGTAATGAATATGTTCCGACAGTGAGGATTTAAAATATATGTATATCTCAAAATGAATGATCAAAATGAAAATTGCTACTTGCACTGGCAAAAATAAGTAACGGGACTTTTTCCTGAGTGTGTCCTCTTTTGAGTGCCAATTCCTCTGTTTGTGTCTTTCTGTACTGTTTCTTAACTTTCTCACAGCTGACCAGCTGAGCCATTGCTGCAAGACACACTGCACAAACTCCAGGTGACAACTGTACATTGAAAATCATTGACCTTGCCAAAACATTAGGAGGCCACAGAATACCGGAAGCTGTTTTTATAGTAGTGTGCTGGAGTACCAGCTGAGCCTTGCTGTCACACTTCTGGGTTTCCCTGGCTCCGCCACTCCCCTGGACTCAACTTTCCAGAGTGCATCACCCGATGACATCTCCAGTTTCATTCCCGATCTCTTCCTTGTCCCTATTGGCTTTTCATTCTTATCTACTCTCTGGCTATTCTACCTCCATCCGCTCTCTGACTATTCTCCCTGTCTTCCCCCTGTACTCTGGTTGCCTCACTGACTGTCTACCCTGGTTCTGACCTTAGCCTGTTCCTTGATTCTGATCTCGCTTTCTCCATTTATGTTTGGTTGTGTTTTGGTGCTGTGTTCAACTGTGTTCTGTGTGCTTGTTTCTGACACTTGCCTAAAAGTGTCAATCAGGTTTTATACAGTCTTTATGCAGTTTAATGATTGCCTGTGCTGTAGAAAGTCAGGAGACACAGTAGTAAGTACACTAATCAATAACAGCTTTGAATACTGAGCTGGGCAAGAGTCAGCTTTTGCGCTGATCAGGAGTGAGTGAGCTTTATAACTTGCAAATAGAAGTAAAGTAACTTTTTGAATAGAAAATATATACACAATATTATCCACACTACAGGTGGTTCACAATGTCCCTCTCAGTTGTAACATCAAATCACTAATGCTACTGTTTCATACTTAGACCCGAGGTTACCGCTTAGGTCTTCGGGAAGCTAATATCAGTAGTGCTACCCAGTTAGAAACCTTTGGTATGTCAGTGTACATGCTAGCTCTTTAAAGGGTAATTAAGAGAGCTTATTAAGGTTCCTGCCTCCAAAATTAAGTCTGTACTAAACTAGTGGTTTTCCACAATCATGAGTGATTTATTAGTCTGCATAAAAAGCATGTGAACTGGCATGTGCAGAAATGCTGGCATCATTTCCTGTGTTTTGTGGTTAGACCACGCTCTCCACTCAAACACGAAACACTGAATTTAGATTGTGTTTGTGCTTGAGGTCTTTTTTCATAGCAACGTTTCTTAACTTGTCCAGATTAACACACAATGACGCTTCTGCCCACCAAACTACCACCAATAACAACCAATCCGGTTAATCAACCGGATGAGAGTGTGACTGGTCTTTATATATATTATAGTGCCCATTAAGTTGGAAGAGGTTCAAAAACTAAGACGGGTTTGGACTGTGTCATCTAAGGATCTGCAGACAACAAAGTTATTTATAAAGTTTTAAGTATATTTCAAAAGGCTTTCACCTTTATGATGACAGAAAGGGACCAGTAAAACAGTTAAAAAAAAATAGCAGTACTTGACAGGATGTTTAAGAGTCATAAGCTGGATTTAATTCACGCATGGCGCTGAACTTAGTTCTGGGGGCAGCGAAGGAGGCGATATGAGTTGATGTAAGAAATATATGCATTTAAACAAACATGAGTACATAAAAGTAAAGGTAATCAATTAAACAGACAAGATTAAGAGCTTGGTCAGCCTTTTTATTGTTCTTAACCTTAAATTACCTTCCAATCAACTGATCAGGCAGCACTTAAGTAACCCTAACTAGTGAGTCTATACCCCTTTCAACTCGGAAAATTCAATGAACATGTATTCAAATGCACTTCAGCAAAGCACTGAACAATCCCATGGCCACTGAAATTTGTAACAAGGACATTTAAGGGGTAAATGTAATGTAAAGAGTATGAAGTATGTGTTGGAAATAAAGTAATGCCTTATTTGAGCTGGGTTAGTTTCAAGTCAGTTATGTAGTTTGTGTGTAATTTCACTGGACAATTCATATAGAATAAAGGACCTGTGTAATTTCCCCAAATTACCCACACTGAAACATCATCCTGTAGACATTGCTGTCAACATTATGCATATGGCTGAACGATTTGATTTGGGAAAAATTTCTTGTTGCAATTTAAATCACCATATTGGTCAGAAAAATTGCAATATGAAATTTTGCCCAAAACAAATTGTATTTCAATTGTTTTCTACAAATTGAGGTCTATGCTTCCTTTGGCCAAGAAAAGCAGCATATGCAGTTTTAGTGGTTTAAGGTTTAACACTGAATGTAGTGTGCCAGTCTGCCACTTAGCTGTGGATGTGTTGTCACAGCACGAGTGTTTATTTGCTAGGTTTTAAAACTGCCAGTGTATTCCATAAGAAAAATTGTAGCGATTTTGAAATAGCACTCTTCCAAATTGCGATTTTAATATGAAGGTAATTCATCTTTCAGCCTTAATTATGTGTCGGGTGCCACACTTCCAAACAATAATTGCTTCTCCAAATCTGGATCCACAGCAACTTTTCACACATGCGTACACTGTATTATGTTTTATGATGGCTGCAAGCCTTCACCTGCAAATCTTTTTACATTAGGATAATTGGGACAGTTAATGCTGAAATCACTATTTAATCAGTTTCATAGTTTTTTCCTAGTTTAATACTATTTAGTAGTTACTTTCTCTCTGTGGGTGAATACATTTGGGTTGGAACGATACAGACAAAAACCTGCTGGTTCTTTCATTCAAATTGTTATCATAATCACTGCATAGAGTGAACTATGAAGCTGTTTGAGACTGAATCTATATTTCATGCTGTTGTTTTTGTAGCATCCATACAGTGTAGGAATGCCATCTTACACAAAGCAAAACCGAGTGCAAGTACACATGTAATTACTATTGACGAATATGGGTGTTTTGTAACTGCTATATATACTGCTCTGGAAAAATTTAATTAATATATATGCAGCTCTGGAGACCACCTCAAAATGATCAGTTTCTCTAGTTTTACAGCTTATGGGTTTGACCAAAATGATCAGTTTTGTTTTATTCTATACACTACTGGAAACATGTCTCCCAAATTCCAGATCAAATGGTTTGTGTCCATCAGCGCCATCACAGTGATGGCTCTGATGATGATGATGATGAATCCACAGGATCTAAAACAAGAGCACAAACAGTGTGGCAAGGCAGAACGAGCCAAATGCTTGCGGTATACTTGAGACTTAAGAGTTTTAATGTTCAGAGGACAGTCCAAAAAAATTAATTAAAAAATGGCTGAGGACGAAACCAAAACAAGATGGTGAAAGCACAAAAAGAACATTAAAAGGCGTTACAGGGCCTGGGAAAGGTCAAAACCAGAAGGCAATAAACAAGAATCAGATCAAAAGCGAGAAGCCAAAAACACGGTCCAAAAGACAAGCCAAGATAATGCACAGATAAGGCAAATAGAAAAACGCTCAGTATGAACAAGAGAAAAGTGCAACATATTCTTTATAGAGAGAGGGTTGCTGACTGGATGATGGTGCTGAGAGTGTAACATGATCTCCCAAGGCACCCTGGGAACAGAGTCTATAAGGACATTGGGGTTCTGCATGACCTGGAAGTAGGCATGACACAGGGAATAAGGGCTCAGTAATAAATACTCAGCCAAAACGCTGTCGGTATTCCGCTACGTGAAGCCACCAGAACAGCTTCAATGTGACTTGACACAGATTAAAATCTCTGAAATTCTCCTAAAAGATATTCTCTCGATTGGTGTTTTAACGATAGGGGTGGAGAGCACTATGTAACACGGAGATACAAAATCTCACATAAGTGTTCAACTGTGCAATTATCTGGTGACCATAGCACATGACTTCTTTCATTTTCATACTCATCAAACTATGATCATCCAACTGTCATCCAGGAAGGGATCACTACCGTCAACTCTCATAGCATAATGGTAGTCAGAATAACTTTCTATTCATTTAAACTTGTCCCTACTCCCCTTGTCCATGCTGTCATTTTGGTGTATGCCACACTTGCACTTGCTCACCTGTGGAGAATATGATGAAGGATGACTCGTTTGACCTTTTTGCTTTTTTCCACATCTCTGTAGACCAGTGCTGGCATTTTTCCCCCCCACAATGGACTCTTAAATGTGCACTGGTCTTTGTAATGGGTTTATGCACTGCAGCTCCACTGTAAAATCTCACTCTGTGTAGTTTTTGCTCAAAGTGTGATCACATCCTACATTGACAGTCTCCTGAAGAACAATGACTCTCTTGGTGTTGCTTACATTGCGCACCATTGTCCTTGCATCACGGTCATTGAACATGCTCTTCTGACCACAATTTCCAACCTGATGACTTTCCCATTAATCTAAAGCCAAAAGTCACCTTAGGCACTGTTTCTATTGAAACACTAGCCAGTAAGGCAGTCTTTGTGACTAAAGCTCCTACCATCCATTGGCCAATAATAAACCCTATTCCAAAGTCATTAAGATCTTTTATTCCTGTCTTCTCAATCTACAATTGGTTAAAAATGTTATCCGCATATTTTTGAGGTATCCTGGTATAATGGTTATGTCAAAACTGAACAGATCTGAACCGGTATACTGCCCTCTACTAAGTCTGTGGAACCGCAAAACACTGACCGACACCAGCAAGTGATCAAGCATTACATTAAAGTGAAATCACTTACTGGAGTCAGGAAGTTGCTCCGAGGATCTACACCTGCGTCACAGTAGCAGGACAGCTCTCAGTGTAATAGCACGCGAGAACGATGGAGAGGAAGACGGATTTAAAGGCTAGATTAATTTTGAAATGATATTTTTGTTTGTTCATGTTTGGAATTTGGGCCTGAGTGCCTGAGTTCTTACTGGTAGAGCTTCATACACATCTTCTGAGGGCTTGGTGTATGCGTCGTCCATTGTGCCCAAACCAACATTCTATTTGAAGGAAAAAAAAAGAGTGTATCAGGACCTGGCACAGCTGCCTCACTCTGCATCTGTACAGCTAAACAGCACTGCGTGATTCTTCATGTTACCTGGAGGCCAGGATGAATAACGATGCACACATTCTAATAGACCTCGTGCCTTGTAATCGTCTTCAGCTGCTGCCTTCTTCCTGCTTTCACCTGCCCCGTTGTCTTTTCCCTTTGTTGTCTGCTTCTTCATTCTGTTTTTAGGTAATAAATGACAACAACTCTACATTGCATATTAATGTTCATTTAATTTCTTTATTTATTAGCTTGAAAATGAGTAGATGTTGTTCCCGTTCAGTACAATGGGTCATGAGTTGATTTTTTTTATTTATTTATTTTGTTTTTTAAGCAGCTTGTTGATATTCTTAACCCCTTCGGCCTTCTCAATTTTTTGGTAGAGCCATTTTGAGTCATTACGTCTTAATAAACTCAACTGATTGTGCGATCTCCACCAATTGGCAGAGGACTATTAAGCTAAAAGACTCCACTAGAGGTCACTAGAAAGACAAGCAAGCAACAAGTAAAGCTCTCCACACATGTGGATTGTTTTTGTGAATCTAAACGTCACTTAAATAGAACCTGNGCAAGCAACAAGTAAAGCTCTCCACACATGTGGATTGTTTTTGTGAATCTAAACGTCACTTAAATAGAACCTGCCTGGCAATGTGAAGCAGCTAGAAGGTGTCAAAAAGCAGCACATGATGCCACATTCTACAGAGATTCAAATACAGATCCAAAACAAAGTCATTGAAATTGAAAGGCTGGAAAGCGTTACAAAGACATTGCTAGGACTTGCCTGCTGACCACTGATGACCAAAAAGAACACAAAGGCCCATCTCGCATTTGCCAAAAAACATCAGTGTGACCCCTCAAGATATGTGGCATAATGTTTTCTGGACTGATCACTCAAAAGGTTTTAAGTCAAACCTTTCGGAAGACATGCACCCCATAACATGTGGCATGTGTAGCTGTTCAACATTCAGTGCATGTGTAGTTGATGTTGTTGTGCTGGTGTAACTAGAGACAAAGGAGAGGCCGTCATTCCTGATAAGAATAGTGCTCTTTTATCTACACCATCAAACACAGCTGGGAAGCAGGCAGGTCACATCGAGTCATCCATTTCCTCTTCACGGGAGATGCACTAACCGCCCCCTCCCCATCTCAGCTCAACACATAACACAATCAACACATACCAAACTAACTAAACAACAACACAACAATAACAGCAACAACGTCTCTTTCACAAAGGAAGAGTAGAGAGAGTGTGTGTGTGTGTGTGTGTGTGATGCAGCTTTGCATACCACCACTCTAAAGCCCCTTCTGAAACATGGAGCCTGTGGCAGACACATCTCAGGGGTCAGCTCTCCGGGTGGCCTACACAGTCCAAACAAAGTCCCTGGGGCATGCTGAGTGATGGTCAGCACAGTGCCACATCTTTGCTGCCGCAGCTCCCCGGCACACCCCACTCTGGCCATGCCATTCTCCTCTGACCCTGGTGGGAAGCTGAAATTGCCCCTGAGCAGCTTCTTTAGCAGCAGTGCATTCTGTGATCCAGTGCCAGCTCCTCTTGTGCAGCCTTTCCGAACACTGGGTATGCCTGCGAGTTCATTGTGCTCAGTTCTGTCACCAGCACGTATCTGCTCTCCCTTCACCCGGTGCCTGCGAGTGGCCTCCTGGCTGACAGCGCCTCTGGCACCTGCCCAGTGATGGCAACAGTTTTCTCTGGGGTCAGGCACATGGTGCAGCTTTGCATACCACGTTTCTAAAGCACCTTCTGAGTTTGGTGGATGCCACAGTATATAGATTTTAGCTCTGTTTCATGAATGATGGATTAGCTAATTGTCTGGTGCATATATCTGGTGTATATTCTGCAATCATTTCTCACTGTTGTATTGTGGGATTGTTGTTGTATCTGGACTTTATGTAGTCCTGGGTAATGTGTCACTGATGTGTTGCACTATTCACATGAAGAATAGCATATTTTTAGATTGAGGAATTCTATTTATATTGATGAATGTCAATAAAGATCAAGTAATAGTAACACAACAAAACTAGACTTACAAAATAACTTTTTGTTTGTGTTTCTTTATATGTGCTTTGAAAGGCACAAAACAAAATGTTATGTAAACAAACACAATTACTATTTCGAACAGTTGTGCCCAGAAGGAAGTGCCGGATTGTAGTGCTATTCAGAAGGAAGATAAAGGTTACCAGGAACAATAAATTATGGTAAATTTAGACTTATATGGGCCATATTTACTGAGCTACACATACAGAAGTAGTGTCTCTCAGTATGGCTATAATCCATCCCATGCAGCTTGAATATTCTCACACAGTTCCTGTAGATGTTGCGGTGCAGGTGGAGGTGGAGTGACACTAGGCCTTCTGGATGTGTGACAGCAAACCACTTACCATGACCTGCTGCCATTCTGAGTCACTCCCTTACTGTCACGACACCATTGCAGTCTTTGGCAGCGTTGACGTGGTGTTAAGGGCAGTCATCATGACAGCATGTAGTTCTGCGCTGTGCAGCCATCTGCCAATGCTGCTGTCACTAACAGGATGGCTCATGGAGGGCATCACTGCTGCAATCGTGGCTGTTGGGTCAGTCAGGTACAGCGATAAGGCCTGTCCTTGCTTGCGTCACATGTGCTGCCGAGCTTGAAACTTAATCCATATTTCCCCCTGAGCCACAGCTGATATTTTTACTTGGCATTTGCATTATTATTATTTCACCCTTGTCCCCAAAAAGTCCCCTCTTCATGTCCACTCCTGTCCCATAAGTACCACCTTGATCTTTGAAAGCCACTCCAGCAGTGTGCGCTTCTCCAGTGCCATCCTCCCAGTGTCTTTGTGTCATTTCCCTCTTCAGACACTAGAGGGGGATGTTTCAGCTGTTTAGCTCCCCGTCCCACAGCGGCCGCACTCACACTAACACACACACTCTCGCACACACACTTTTACACTATCACTCTGCACCTCCACGCGGGATGGCTGCACGCGCGCCATCGTCCCGCGAGCTGCGAGCGGAGTTCACGGACCCGGTAGACGAAGGGGTCAAGCTGACCGTGACCTTGACGGACTCGAGCCTCACTGTGAGACGAATCCCTGCCTCTTCATCGTCATTATCATTGTCATCAGCATCACCATTATCACCATTATCGCCGCCGCTCGTGCTGAGTCTCGCTGACTGCGTGGGGTGTCGCGCGCACAGCGCGCGCGATGGAGACGGTGGATACGGAGGCGCGCTGGTGTGCGCGTACTTCTACCCGCGTGCGCGGCGACTGTGGGCAGGCGGGATAGGGCGCGCAGCCGCGCGGCACCGCGTGGAGCAGAGACTCCGTGTCCCGTACAGTGGAGACGCAGAAGCGGAGCTGCAGGAGGCGGAGCGCTGGGCGCGCGCAGTGACACACAGAGCCGCGCGGCACACGGCGCTCACACACGGTAAGAAGAAGAGTAGTAAGGAACACGATTTCAAGTAGTAACTAGTTACATGTAGTCAGTTTGATGTACTTGTGGGTTTGTGGGCTGATTTTAGGAGGTTTCCAATAAAGCAGTGAGAAATGGAGAAGTTTGTACTTCAGCAAGTTAACTCAGCTTTTCACTCAGAGCCAGTCAGGCAAACTATTGGTGAACTCTAGCCTACTGACGAATTACAGGGGACCTACTCATTTTATTGCTGCATAAACTACATGGTTGAGATGTAGCAAAGTTATCGAGAGTAGTTCGATGTGAAATGGTGCATCGTAGAGGAACCTACCACCTCTGGTTTCTGTACAGTGGTCGTGATGGGTACCAGGGGGCACTAGCGGTAAATTAGTGTGGGCTATGTGGGCTGTTTTGCCTTGCAGCAATATCCTCCACGAATTAATTTTAAAAGGCCAAACCCTTTTTTTTTTTTCCAAACTACTGTAGAGCAATGTCTACATGCCGCATCAGGAAGCACAACACTGTGGACAGTTTATCTTAAGTTGGTGCATTTTTTGGTTTAATTATGCAGAGGTGTTGAAAATGTAGTAGAACTGCACTTGAAGTAGTCTTGTACTTTCTAGTTATTTACAATTAGTTTGTTATAAAAATATATGTATGTGTGTACTCACAGGACATAAAAAGAGTCATCCATGAATGAAGTGAACCTAATAGCATGTATAACCTACACAAGCATGAATAACAGCTGAGATTTGATTTGGCATGGACTGGATGTAGGCCACATCAATGTTCAGCCACTCTTGCATCAAAGACTTGAGCAGTTCAGCCAGATTTGGTGGATGCCTTCCCTGGCACAATTCTGAAGAGAATTTCCTGTACACTGGGATTTTTACGCTTTCATACACCTGCAAATTCAGCTACTTCCTTTACACTATGGCCTTTGGCACCCCGGAGGGAGTGAATGCAATCACTCCTTTTAGCCAATCATTAACATCTGCTTTGCGACTCATTTTCCACACATTGAACCAGACATTCACTGCACTGGACCACCTCTTCTCAGTCTTTGAATCCTGTCGCACACCTTGCAGGTATTTATAGCCCCATCACCCTCATGCAGTCCCATCTGTAGGAGCCTGACTTTACTACTACCTTAAATGCACAGGGTGACTAATATTTTGTCCAGTGAGCTTACAATGTTAATGCACATACTGTTAAATTGGGGTGTGCTGATATGATATTCAGTATCGTATGGGTCAGATACTGGCCAAAATCACTGGATCGGATATTGGAAGAAAAAAAGCATAATACAGTGTAATCCATTAACCTGAACTATCATGTAAATGTGCAAATAAACTTTTGCATAAAGCTGCATGTTTGATGGAACAAAAGTTCTATGTGAGAGTCTGCTGTTCTATGCTGTGTGTTTCTTTCTTTAGTGGAGGAGAATATCTGTCTCAGAGTTTGAGTATGATGATATTTGGATGATTAAGCAAAGTGCATCTAGTCAAATGTATTATCAACAGCTTAGTTGTTAAAGAGAGAGAAAAGGTGGTGTTGGATTGGTATCGGTATCGTGAGGTTGCAGTACCGGTATCGGCTATGAAAAAGTGATATTGAGCCACTCCACCCTTAAACCTGGCCAAGTATATGTTACACGGGGGGGCAGTACAAGGAGACCGGATGCAAGTGCAAGATGTTTAATAAAACAAACAAGATGAAACTAAAGGCACATGTACTTGTAGAAACAAAACACCATAATGACTGAAACCAAAAGAAACCAAAAACCAACAGACATGGAGACTCAAGCAACGGACAGGGAGACAAAACCACGGCAGGGGAATAAAAACAAAACGCCAAGCAAGCACAAAGGGAACCACAAGGAGTATAAGGGAACAAGACTAACAAGGAACACCTGGGAAGGGGCGGAGCTACAAACGAGGGACAGGTGAGGGGCTTGACAGGAGGAGGGCGGAGACAGGAGGAGCAAGAAACCAAAACAGAAGCACATGGAAAGGAATAACAAAGGGCACATGGCAATGACAAGACAAACAGAAAACTGAAAACCAAGAAAAACAGGGGCTAGACCAGGCAGGACGTGACAGTATATCTCTTCCTAGGAGAAGGTGAGGTACATACTAGTGAACAACAGAAAACCTGGGCCTTATTACTGTATTTAGGAATTAAACTGAACTGTTTAAATGTTACCTGTTATCAGGTTAATTGACTTTTGTATTTTACACAGCATTTCACTTCTTCAAACAACTTCTTTTATTTCTAGTCCGATTACATTTGAGCAGAAAGGAATTTGCTGTGAAGAAACATGTATTTACTTTAAAGCAACAATCAGGCCAAAACATGTAATTATTACTACATCTGATGTAAACATGTCACCTGCGCGAGGTTTTCAGGGTTAGAGTCCAGGAAACCCCCCATTCCGATGATGCATCTTGAAAATAGTACATTCATGACTTTGAGGCAGAAGGAAGCAGACAGGTAGGATTACCGATTGGAAGCCGAATACCATGTCTGTGATTAGCCTCTACATCAGTGGCAGCTGACAGACAGGATTTCTTTGTTGCCATTAGGGGGATTCCTAGTGTTGGAATGATATCTTTGCGGAATGCTTGCTGGGTACTGCAGTGAGAGAATATTGATGGAAGACAACAAAACATGATAAAAACAGTAAATTCTGGAAAGACAGTCAGGTTGATGGATGCATTGCTTCACTGCAGAAAGTTAGGCACAGTTCTGATGGATGGTTTAAGCCACTTTTCTGAGTAACACTTACGCTGACAGATGCTGGGTGTAATAATAAGTTTCACTGCAGGAGTGGGGAATTATGATGCTCTATCAGCTTGGTATATTTATCACATTTAGCAAAAGAAAATCAACCTCAAGCTAGGAATCTAATTATAAACGCGTTTAATGTTAAACGTGGACGCTGTTTTGACAGTCTTGATCACATATTGAACAAGGTGGTTTAGTATTCCTGATTCAGTCGTGGTTGCTTTAACAAGTGTTTGGCAGTTTGCTTTGTAGTCTCTTCCTTGTTTGAACGACTGTTTGAATTATTAGCTTTTAGGAGGTGTTTTTCTATGTTGGTAGTGTAATTTGTAGATAATATTTGTACCAAATTTGGTGAAGTTTTTGAGCATTCAAGGATGCAGGTTTTGTTCCATTTTGTTTATCTCCCTGGTTTACTACACTGGTGGTGATTTCATAAGATTCAAGACATTTGAATGGTTAGTTGTTGATGCCATTTGCACGATTAGCTTCATGACTTGTTACAAAGTTTATGCAAAAATGTGCAAAATTGTGAATGCCAGCAGTCGACATTGCAGTCGAAAAAACATGTGGTATGTAATAAGTAATTTTGTCAGGTCTAGGTCACGGATTGAGGAGCTCAAGAGGTAAAACAGCCCACTACCTATACTGGATGCCTTCTAGATTTGTAGTGTTTGCCTGTATCTTACCTGGCCACACTGAGGGCCTTTGGACATTAAATTCAGGGAAAGGTCAAGGTCTAGCTACTTCACCCACACTCGTGGTTCTGTCTTTGGTATTATGGACTAAGTATGCAGTACTGATCTGCCTCAGGGTGGCACTGTGTCAAATTAGTTCACTGAATTGGTCCTTCATAGTCTAGGGAATGTAACTATGGCTGGGACACCTGTGAAAACCTTTATGCTATAGCATATTTGGAAATCTCAGACCAAACAAAAAAAGAAAAGATGTAGATAATCTCACTAAATGTGTGGAAGAGCATATTACCAAACTATAAACCTTTGGTGGTTTAGCAATGCTAATTGGCATCTATAAGCATCTATGACTTGTTAGCTACATGTCTTGACTGATGTTAGTCAAACTGATTTACAAATTCTGATTCTTTTTGTAGATTCAGTTTACATCTGAGTTGTAAGCTGAGAAGAATTCTAATTTACAGTCATTTGAACTGTTATTGTGTTTTGAGTCTACCTCAGGTTTACATCAGGTTCACTGTCTGAACTGAATTATGTTGTAGGCCTATATGGAGGAAAGGAAAGGAGAGTGGAGTTGGCTTGGTAATCAGTTTTGTTCAGAAGAATCATTTTGGTACACTGAATTTCTCATCAGTTATGCCCTCAGGCTTTGTAGATCTAAGGCTGCAGGATGGTCGCTGGCTGCATGTTCCAGTGAGCTGCAAGCAAAGGTGAATGAGAGGGAGTTCACATAAGCCAATGACCAATGACACTTGACACTAGGCCCTGTAAATGCCACTGCACAAGATAATGACATTCATAAGAAATTACATCGACTTGACTTACCATTCAGAGTAACGGTTTAAACGTGAATGAAAGAAACATGTAGAAATATTACACAATTATAATTCTGGTACTCTACCACTATATATGTTTCAAACAGTTAGTTGGGACCAGTAAATATGAAGTTAATTTGGTTGTGTTTGGAATAAAGAACAGAGCTGTGGATGATTCTACAGTCACTGAGAAGGTGGTATCATTGAGAATGATAAAAAGCTGCATGGGATGAATTATCACAGGACACCATTAGGAACCTCCACAACTCCATACAAAGACGTATGCAGTTGTGTTAGCAAACATGGCGGCCCGATGCCATACTGAGAGACACTACTTCTGTATGTGTAGCTCAATAAATATTGACCATATCAGTCTAAATTTATCATCATTTGTTGTTCCTGGTGACCTTTATCTTCCTTCCCAATAGCACTGCAATCCCACACTTTCTTCTGGGTGCAGCCGTTCTTTTGAGGAAAGTGTATAATTGTAGTTTATTGTTATTATAGTTTATAGTTTGTTATTTAATATCTTCCAAAAAATGAAGCTGTTGACAAAAATGGGATATGATATGGGTCTGATATATTTGGAAATCTGAAAACTTTCCCAGTTTCCAAAACAAAAGAAGAGATGTATATGATCTCAATGAATGTGTATATATCCACTTACATATACTGTATGAATGTGTTTATATCCACCTTTGGGTCAATATAATTAAATTTATAACTCTTAATTTAATAAAATTGACCAGCAACTCGCCTATAAAGCAGGGACCACCGACCCATTGGTTCATTATCCCTACTGACGCTAAGCTGGTCGGAGAAAGTCGAATGCTGCCAAATGTGCAAAAATAACACAAATTTTTGCTGCAACTTCAACATCTACAGCACCCAGCAGTGTGCAGGAACAGCAGGAGAGGCAGTGGCTGGCTGCCACTGCCAGGCAGAGGAGAGGTGTGGCAGGGAAGCCGAGGCACAGAGAGAACAGGAGCACATTTGGCCTGGGCCAAAATGCCAAGACCATTTTTTTTTTTGCCCTAGTCCAGCTTACTGTACACAGCATTGTGTTCATAGACTTAGTATGAGATGACCTGTACTTTCTGACAAGTCACATTATCATAAAGGAATAAGAAAACCTTGCTCACGCTATACTATACCTTCAGCACCAGCTTGTGCTGTTGACACAAGACCAGCTGAGTCCATAGATTCACACTGGTTACCCCAAATTCTAGCCCTACTATCTACTACATCTATTTGCTACTGGCTAGTAGGAGCTTTTTGAGCCTGAAACCATCAAGCACTTTATCTGTGGCTTACAGCTCTCTCACATTCATCAGCGTGTGAGGTACTGGAGTCTGGCCTCTCCTGCACAGTCCTACACACTCCCTCTGTCATGCACACTGCCACCATATGGTTAATTCATAAGCTTGTTTTTTGCATGCGTGATCCAGGGCAGCCGATAATACACTATTTAGGAGCGTAGATGTATTTTAAATGAGTTTGTGTAAGGCGAGGTAAAGAATCCAGCCAGCGCGCAATGCATAAATGGCTCTTTGCAGATAAAGCAGATGGCTTTGGGGCACATGGCCTCAGAGTTAGAGTCTCTTTGAGTGTCAGCGCTATACAGCAGTGGCATCTGCACGGGCCTGATGTTTGGGATTTGCTCACTGGCAGTCCACCAGTCACCCTAAAGGTCACTGCGCCCTGCCGTGCCTTCATGTAGCATTAGTTTGATTGGCTGTTCTCATGCTGGCTTCGGTTCTATCTCTGGGTCAGTTTGTAGCCTGCTCCCTTCATTTGAGATTAAATACATGTTGTATTCCTTCAGCAACTACAAACATTAGGATATGAGTGAAATTGCTAATTGTTCTTTGTTACATGGTAACACTACTAAATGTGTTTCATAAACATGGTGTAATACATGTGCCACTATTTATTAAAATGGCTATTAAATGGATAATGAACTGAAAGATAAAGCTTATAAAGTGATTTTTAAGCTTTATGAACGAATTGTAAACATTTCAGATGCTATCACTGAGTGCCTCCGAACTAAAGTGATAGTTTGTTATTATAAAATATGATCATGTAATAATAATAGATATACAGTATGTAATACACTGACACATGAACAGCACAGCATCTAACATTCATATGTGGGAAACCTTAAACATCAGTCCTTGAAGCACTCAGTGACGGCGATTTAAACGTTTATAATGTGTAAAAGTTTTATGTGCTTTGTAGTTATATAGACAGGTGAAGCATGGAAGGTAGAAGACTGAGTGGACAGTGCTATCTCTACATTAAAGCACCAAGAACTTGCCGGAAGAACCCAACAAGGAAGATGTGTCTGCGATGAGGAGAGCCTCAAAAGCTTTCTTCAAAAGGATCTATGAAAGAACGAAAGAATTTGGTAGTCATGGAAGTAACAAAAATGTCAGTTGGGCAAACCCAGCAGGGGCAGTGGACAAAGTGGGAGGGCATTCTCCCTAGGCCAGTAGGATGGAGTGACTTGTGAAAGATCCTGTAGACAAGAAGTCACATATAAGATCCTTCCTAGCCCAGGAGGGTTTGGCTCACAACGGAAGCTGTGTCATGTGTGAGAAGTCCCAGGTTAATCTCCATCAAGACCACCTTGGCCCAGGGCCATTACAGGTGCTAAGGAAGCTGGCAGGTGTTATGGACAGCACACTAGTCTTGGCGAACGAAAAGCCCTATGTAACCAAAAGCATGTCCATTTTATAACAGTTGGACAACTGGTCCAGAACTGCCCTACACTGAGGAGAATATCTTTACTTAGCAGACTTCTAAAAATGACAGACATGGCATTAAAGTTTCCCTTCAGTGTTGAAATTAAAGAGAATGAGGAAGTACGCAAACATTGTTAAAGCTCCATACATGAAAATAGAGCTGAAACCAAACATCAAATTATTTACATGTACTCGCTGAACTGGCCTACAACTTTGTAGCCCTGCCCATTAATGCTAAGACATGCACATTAACCTTAAGTTATATGGAGTGAGTACTCGGCACAGTACAAGCCAGCCAATCAGAACAGAAGTCATTTAATTT
Source organism: Semaprochilodus insignis (assembly GCA_034552555.1). NCBI lineage: Eukaryota > Metazoa > Chordata > Actinopteri > Characiformes > Prochilodontidae > Semaprochilodus > Semaprochilodus insignis. Next base: position 40,834,182 of record CM067475.1, on the reverse strand, counting down.
GTCTTAAGGGCACAATAGCAAAATCGACCTCTTTAAGTAATTGTCCAAAGTGGAAATACAGGACAAACTCACATTAAAGTGGCCATATCCTAGATCTTTCATGTTTTACTTATTTGTGTGGTTTTATGTGCCAAAAAAAGTCATGCAATGATGTAATAACTCGATAATGATAACGTTTTGCACATCATAAAACCAGCTCCAAATCTGCAGAAAAGCTCTAGAAGCTAAATTTCCCACAATTAGAATTCTCAAAGAAATTTTGGAATTCTGTTTGCGTTTGGTGTGGAAGCTCAGTGTGAACCCTGTGAGCTGTTTTTAGAAGCTGGTTGTAAATGAGATGCTGCTTTTTTGCATAGCCGAGTCAGGTTCATCTTTATGGAGAAGGCTGCTGTTGTGCAGCAGGCTGTGCAGATAGCCATCTAGAGTTTTGCTTGGAGAGCTTTGAAGGTGGACTTGAAAGTCAAAACTACTGCTAAGCATAACAGTCTCAGGGGCAGCTATGAGTGACCGTGTGAAGGGTGTGTGTGTGTGTGTGTGCTTGTGTGTTTATGGCAATCTGGGTTTACATCTGGCTGGTCTGAATATTTGCTTGGATGTGTTGCCCTGAGTATCTGAGCAGTTTAGGTGTTGGAGGGAGGGTGGGCATCCTCCCAAAAACTCCAGCTTTTGTATAAAAAAGATTTGCTTTTGATCCTTGATGTGTGATAACATTGTTTGATTTAAAAAAAAACATTTAAATGAATTAAATCAATTAATTTCATGAAATCAATTAAATAATTTACAATTTTGATTTAACTTATGTCTGATGTTTGAAAGTTAGGCAATCTGAGAACATGATACTGTATGTGTCACGTGTCCATCCAGCCCCTCGCAAGTTAATACACCCGCGAACTCCAATCCCCGGAATCCCTCTGGCGATCATGTGACTTCCCACTCGCAGCCAGCAGCGAATCCCAGATCGGCCTCACCCGAATTCTGATTAATTCGCACCTGTGTTACTTCCTATATAAACTGCTCTGTCGGACAGTCTCTTTGCGAACTAACGTTTCTGTTTGCCAGTGCGTACCGAGCCTTTCTTTCTCTAGTTGTAATTTTGGTTTCTGTATATTCCTGCCTGTTCTCTGACTACGATTTTGGATTTCCCTTCGTTGTTCCTGGTTGCCGTTTCCCTGACCTCTCGCCTCTTTATAATAAATCCTTCAGAAGCCTCTACTGCTCACGTCCTGTTTTCACCGGACCCTGACAGTTTGTAAAACTATTTATCTGGGCAGTAAGAAACAACATCTCTGTTCCAAAACAATCCAGTAAATGGCCTGTTTAAATGGTCTTCTTTTACCAAAGCATTCCCCTTTAGATGTAACCGGGGTGTTTTGTTGGTTCAGCCCTAAAAAAAGGCTTTAATTTGTTACAAGCAAATTAATTAGGTTTATTCAACCTAAACAATGGACTTTGAACGAACGATTCTTTCAACCAATGTAATTTAAAATTACAAAACTAATTTAAATTAAAACTCGCTCAACTGCTTGTAAAAAACAAAAGTAATTTTTTTAGGTTGCACTTTTTACAGTGTAATCTAATCTCACCANTAGAGTGAAAGCTAGCCACCAAGCGAAAGCTCACCTAACACGCATAGCCGAACTATCAAGCTAGCTTATCTGTTGGTCTGCCTGCCTGTTGTCCCACTCATTTTTCATGTGTTTATTTGTTTGTTCATTTTGTTCAGTTCTGCTTCAGTGGGGTAGCAGTCTGGGACTGTTGGACACTGGGATGTGAATCAAGTGGATTCATTAGAACATTAGAACCTCAGCCAGACAGTTCTCAGATCTCAGCATTTTTAAAGCAGTGTTTTATCATGTTTTTGTGCTGTTTTTAACCTGAAACTTTGTAGGATGTTCAACATAGCACACGCTATTGTCATGTAAAGCATTTTAATGTACTATTTTCTGAATTCTGTAGAGTACAAATGAATTAATAGCTTGATGTGAAATGCAATGATTGAGGTGTTGAGTTTGCACAGTACTACTTGCTGGGGCGTAGGCCTCTGTTATGTGTTAGCTCCATTAGTCTTAAGCCTGCAGTGTGAAAATTAGAAAACCTACAACACCACAACATGTCTCGGCTGATCCGCTACCTTTTGGCCTGAGGGGAATCCCACGCAGACACAATGCAAATTTGTGTGTTTGTGCGTTTGTGCTCTTTTAAGGTCACTTGTCGGTCATTCTCCGCCTTCGTCCACTTCAGTGACACACACTGACGTTTTATTTCTGACACAGCTTATGCTCCCTCACCCTCTCGGCTCTGTTAGCGTCTCTCTCAACTCCACAGGGACTCGTGTTCCTCGGCCTTAAGGGCAGCTCTGACAGGCTGACAGGCTTTAGCTCAGTCTGCCAGGCAGCTCCCTGCTGCTCACTGCTCATACCAATTAGTATAGTGCTATAGTGGCCTAATGTCAGTCATATTTATTTAACTTAGTGTAATCATACATGTAAGCATTCATAAGGTATTTAGCAGAGTGTAGTTGAGTTAAAACGAGCTAACGGAATGTCAGTCAATAAAAATAATTATTTGATGAAGTTAATTCACAAGTAAAGCCAATCGAAACAGATACTACGATTTTTGTTGTTGTTCTGCAAATGATAAGTACTGCTATGCTGTGTCGCACTAGACAAGATAGATTAGCTGTCGCAGCGGGTCATGTCATTTCAATGCAGATATCCCCACACAGCTAATCTGTTGAAACCTCTGAAGTGACACAGAGCCCTGACCACTCACACACATCAGTATTCTGGGCTCCCTATCAGGCATTTGCCTGGCCATGCAATTAACTGCCCAATTATTCAGTTAATGAATGTCCTGAAGATACGCTGCAGCTCAAGTTACTTCCACGGAGTGCAGTACGAAGCTCCACGCTTCTCTCACTGCATACTGTCCTCTGCTGTGCTCACAAACTGATGAGTCATGTTCACTCATGGATCTTCCAATTGATTTGTTGAAGATGCATGCTGCATCACCCTCTCTGTCTAGCTCGTTCACATCTGAAAGCCTGTCAAAACATCACCGAAATTGAACAGTCTCTCTCCCTATAATAGACAAATGCTCAATTTGTGACTGTTTTGGTTTATTTATTTGTTTGTTTTTTGTTTGTTTTGATTTGAGTAAAGTTTGTCACATATACCGGACACTAATGTATTACAGTACATCGTATATGTTATAGTATAAAGTTGATGTTATTGGCATTCATGTCCATAACATCACTGTATTGTTATTTATTGTTAGTTCCATATAGGTGTATTCCAAATTTTGTGTAAACAGTCAAGTGGGAAAATAAAGTGCGACAGTTTGAGCACAAATGAACATGTGATACTTGAATCATTTGCATGCCTCACGATGTCAAACCTACCTACCAACTTTCATTCCTGTCGGTTGATTCCTTCTGGGTGCAACTTTTTCTTTTGACAATGAGTGTATATAAAGTACCAGTCAAAAGTTCAGACACACCCAACTAAATGGATGTTTTGGTTATCTTAAACCAATAGGCTTACATTTAACAGTTCCAACTAATGAAATGTCTGAAAAAATAAATATCCTGATATACCACATATACACAATATTATGTTTTTGCAATATCGCCCACCTCTAAGACATCCTGTATTTTGCAGTGCAAAAAAATGTTTAGTAGATTTTAAAAATCTGTTTACACTTTTACGTGAATATTCATGACAGACAGACCAATAGAATAGAAGACCTATGCCGTTCACAAAGAATGTGTGACTTGAGACGCTCAGGTGTTACCACAATCTTCTCAGCACCTGAAAAGGCGATACAGTGTTGGAGCTGGTGGCTTGATTGTGTGGAATTTCATCGGAGTGTAGTTCAAGGGGTTTCTCCATAGAACTCTGATAAGTCATAGATCTGGTCCATAACTCAGCTTTACTGAAACGGCATACAAAACAAAGGGACACTGGCACTCGGGCTCAGGCTTGCCTCCCAATGCTAGCTGGCTAGGCTACACTGAAAAATGTAATAATTGCTACAGAACATGGAGCATGGAGCTAAACTACAGAACTTTAGTATTTTCTGAGTACACAATATTATTTTATATTGACTACAGACCCCAACCAAATTGAGAGAAAACCTGTAGATTACTGGGAAAACTGGTAATTAGGTGAGACAAAAAATCTACTTTTCAGCAACAATGCAATACACAATATTTGGAGGAGAAATTACTTTGCATAAGACCCTAAATATTTTGGAGTATGATGGGGAGATCATGGTGCTGGCAGATTCCAGATTGAATGGACTTTTGTACTGGAAAAATTTTGAGAAGAATCTTCATCCATCAGGACAGTGAGGATGAGACGTGGGTGGACCATCCAGCAGGACAAAACATACTGCAAAGAAGACTCTCCTAGGAAGAAAATAAAAGCATTGGAATAGACCAGTCAATTACTAGAATTTGTAGAAGCAACCGAAGATCGAGATTCTGCAGCTGCCCACTGGAATCTTCAAGATTTAAAGACTGCCTGTTTAGAAGAATCAGTAAAATGCCCACCTAAACGTTTGTTTGCAGAGGAAGCGTCTTGAAGCTGTCATTGCACACAAAGGCTTCGAAACAAGTAATAAATGAAACGGAATGTTATGAATTATTTAGCCGTGTGGTTAAATAAGTCGAGTCACATTATTATGACCACCAGCTAATATCCAGAGTAACCAGCATGTGCAGCACAGACAGCAGCTAGACCGTTTGGGAGTGACTCAGAAAGGTCCCGGTTGTCACAGGTATCTGGAGGTTGTCACAGGTATCTGGAGCCATGCTGACTGCAGCTGCTGTAGGGTGCATGGGGTTGAATCCAAAGAGCGAACACTGTGATCGAGCTGGTCCCACAGATGCTCAATTGGGTTCAAGCCTAGGGAATTAGGGGGCCAGGGTAGTACTTGGAAGTCTTGCTCATGCTCTTCCAACCAATGTCGGACATTTCTAGTCACGTGACATCAAATGGTCTTGCTGGCAGATCCCATTCAACCCAGGGAAGACATACAGCATGTGTGGTTGTACCTGATCTGCAGGGATGGATTCATACCCAAATCAGTTGAGACCCTATTGCACACCTTATATAGTCACCAAGTCAGCTCACGACACGTGACTTCCTTCTTGAGCTACGCACTGCCGGAGTCAGGAAGTGGTCATAATGTGCCTGGACTGTGTATTTCTCCCGCTGAATGCATACATATGCCTCCAATACTTACTTATTAGATACAAGCTTGTTGGCTTCTATGCTCCAGCAGAAAAATAAAGAAACTAAGTCTTTGAACCACTGAACCATTTGAAGGTCAAATTGCCTTCCACTACTCTTTTCTTTCATGCTTGCCCCGTCTGTTTTATCTCCCTCTTTCATTCAGTTTCACTCATAGTCAGTCTCTCTTTTTGTCCTCCACACACCACATACAAATCCTTGACATATACAGGGATTTGTACCTCTCCTCTCTGAATGGAGCGATTAGGGGTGTTGAGTGAAAGGGCTGGGTGAATCGTTTGAACACTTTTGCTCTCTGGGGCTTGGAGCAATCAGGCAGCGAAGCAGCAGAATTAATTACACAAAGCCTCGCTAATCTGACATCAGCATATGCAGCCCAGCTCTAGCAGCTACTTGCAGCCACCAGCATAACAGACATCTCTTATCACGCTCTCTTTGAAGAGGAGGGAGGAGAAGATGGAGATCGGGCTGTGTATTCTGTTCCCTTTTGACAAAGTGTTCAGAAATGTAGAGACTGTGTGTGATTTGGATATTAACACTTTAGATTAGATTCGATTTTGTGCAGTATAATGCAATTGAACTTTATTGTCATTATATCTATACAAGGTTGTTCAGTATAGTGAAACACTATCAGGCTACATCTTCAGTGCAGTGAAAAAATAGATAAACAGTAAGTAATAGGGCAAAGACAAAAGGGCAAAACAGCAGAAGCAGGAAATACACAGATATGCAGGAGCAGTAGCTGTATGTCAGAATGTTACTAGGATTGAGGTGCAAACAGCAGTTAGCATATGCATTAAAGTGAAATACAGCTTAGTGTACATGTTGGAGAGTACAGTATGCTGAGGTAGCCAGGTGCCCAATTAAATATGTGGTTGTAAAGAGCAGATGTGTATATAATAGTGTACAGTGCAGGTGGTGAGCATAAACAGCCATCAAGCCTACAGTAGTGTATATAGAATTCACAGCTCAGATGTTCAAATATGGAGGTCTAGTTTAGGTCTAATTAAGTACAGAGGTCTAATTAAACTGCAAGTGCATACCGTCCTGTGAGCTAGTGGAGCCCAGTGTGTAGGGCTGGGGTGATCAGGGCTAGATCAGTAGCAGTCCATATTGTTGTAGTCATGTTCTGGTAGGTGCTGCCACTGTGACAAGTTTGATGGTTCAAGGGTAAGAAAGTGGTCTTGAACCTGGTGGTTCTGGCTTGGATGTTCCAGGTGGCAGAGGTATGAACAGGAGATGGCTGGGGTGTGTGGGGTCCATTTTAATGGGAGGGGTTCATTGAGGGTGACATAAAATGTAACCTTAACATTTCAGCATTGCAAAGACAGTCATGTTTAAAAGACAGGCGTGTTTAAGAGACAGGCGTGTTTAAGAGACAGGTGTGTTTAAGAGACAGGTGTGTTTAAGAGACAGGTGTGTTTAAGAGACAGGCGTGTTTAAGAGGAAACCTAAGGTAATGTTAAGACTTTTTCTCAAAGTAGAATAAAATACTAGCACTATTGTCTAAGCAGAGTCATCCTCAGCATACAAAGCTGCCAAAATTATAGCTGGATGCTGTTCAAAATACTCAGATGATCTTTCTTAAAGAGATGTCAGTTTTATAAGTGAGATTGAGGTGAAATATCCACAGCTGATCAGAGCGTGCACTCAAAAGCAATGAAGCTCATAGAACCTGAGTTGAACAATGAGCTCTATTCCTGAGACAAGGCCTAGCTGAGCCTTGCTGAAAAAGCTCTTGAACAATGGCCATATAAAACACAATTATTATAGAATCCAAGCAAAAGACATTTGTCCACAAACGACGGCTGAGTCATCACACACTTTCCTCAAACCAGGTTGAGTTGTTAAGTGATCTCAAATTGTTTGTGTGATTTCTGTATAACACTATATAAAACATGTAAGGACCGTTCAAACTTATTATAATAATTTTCTGTTTCAACTAACTGTGGCTCAGGAATAAAAAAAGAAGAACCTTTGACCACAAAATTAGTTCTATATATTGTAATAGCTGAAGTTTCTAATATTCCCAATATGTCATACTAGACATATTGCCTAGAGCTATATATATTGCTAGAAAAAACCTGAAAATAGAAACATTTAAATTAATATAAGGTGTATTTTGTAAGCCACTTGTTTTGCTGCATTGAAAAACAATAACATATCAAAATTGTATAAAAATTTAAATTCTAAAATGTACATTATTACAACTCTTTATATATCCGATGCTCGCTGGTGGCTGTAAGCTTGTATTATCAAACAATCAATCAATCAATCAATATTTATTTGTATAGCGCTTTTTACAACGAATCTTGTCTCAAAGCAGCTTCAGGAAAAGCAGTTTATTTAAAGGAAAAGAAAAACACGGAGTCCATGTACAGACGTAGGATAGGGTATCCGGGTCCAAGCCCCCCGTGAGCAAGCCAGAGGCAACAGTGGCGAGGAAAAACTCCCTTGAGTAAGGAAGAAACCTAGAGAGGAACCAGGCTCGAGGGGGAACCCATCCTCCTCAGGTCGATCCCGGTTGAGGAGAGAAAGACATTACTTGACTATATTGACTACATTCTATATTTTGACTACACAGTGCAAATTTAAATTGGACACCCTCACATGTCTTTGCTAACAGGCTACATTTGAGGTTATTTGTACACATTTAGCTCAACTGTTACTTTAAGAGAAGTGTTTATGGCTTTCCAACAGATGTGAAGGTTCTTGTTGGTGTGTTTACAGCACATAAGTCATCTTGAAGGCCCTTGAGCTTGCACACCAGAGGGTTAGTTACACATCTCTTTGCACACACACTGATACACATGTACAAACACACTCATCCAGACTTGTATACATATTTGCATGAATATCCCATAAACTGACTCAAAGTGATGCATAAACTGAAAGACAAAATAGCATGAACTGAATTACATTTTGTATAAGGTATTAAACATTGGGGGTCATTGGGGTGGTATTCCTCTTGTCCCTCTTTAATACCTTAAATTATTGAACATAATTATACCATATTATATTGCAGTTGTATTTATTTAAGTTGTATTGACTCCATACCCCTTGCCTAGTCTCCAGACGTTTATTTTATTGTTTTGTTTTAAAACATTCAGTTCTAAAATACGTACAGGGAAAAACACATGTAAGATACACAGATGGATCTTAAAATGTGTTTTTGCCTTTGAGGGTACATTTAAATTGTTTGTACTTTGATGAATGAGAATGTACACAGTACCTTTTTTACTGTTACTAGTAGATTACCACTAGACTTAGGCCATCAGTTCAGTCCATCAATGAGGGACAAAAACACCTTTACTGTAATGTTATTTGCAGCTAGCATCCCTAGTAATCTAGTACTATGTTAGCAATAGATAAATGAGATTTGGATAATTTTGTTTTTTGGCTGCTTTGGATAAAAATAGGACATTTAAAACGTGTATCAGACACATTAGCATATATTTTAGTTTGGGTGCATGGCTGTTATTTGTTCAATTTTCTCTGTATCTTTTAATCATTTTTTAAACTCTGGTTTTGGAAATGTCTGTTTTTTTACTTATTTTCTTTGATTTTTCCTCCTTATGCAAGTGAATTATCTCATCTGGATTATCTAATCTGATCTAGACTGGTTTGATGTGAAATGGGTGGTGTATATGGGTTGGAATATGCCTCCCATGCTGTAGGCAGGGGTTTGCACCCTACACTATACCAAAAAGGATCCTTGGGCAAGACGCCTAACTCTACCCTTGCCTACCTGTGTAAGAAATGATCAAATTGTAAGTCGCTGTGGATAAGAGCGTCTGCCAAACACAGAATGTAAATAGTTAACCCTAGAGAAACTTACTGAATTGGACTGCTTTACAGTGGTGTTGATAGGAACCCAGGGTCCATGATGTCTACAACACAGATATAGCTGTTTTATGCATTATCCAAAACAACTGGCACACCTACACAAGTTGACATAAGCTGCTAATGTTGATAATAATAAAATTGTGATTAAAAAAGTACCACTTTGTAATACAAGACCCTGTACTCCATTTATGAATATATACATATATACACTGTTTGTATTTAGAACATTTGCAGTCATGAAATTAACTTGGTTCCTATCACCACTATAGTAAATAATTCTGACTGACATGGTTTAGATCTTGGTGATTGAATTGCGGCTGTTTTCACTGGAAATTAAATAAACGATAAATAAGGGTGGTCTCTGACCTTTGTACACACTCCTATATGCAAAAGCACACACAGTAATGTGGTAATGATAAGTTGGCTTTAAGGCTACACCTGCCTTTCAGGGTGCTGGTGTAAAAACACACACATAGGGCCTTTAACACTCTCCGCTCATGCACAAAAGCACATACTCAACCGCGTACAAACACACAGTAATGCGAGTGAAGCGGAGTAAAAATAGAAAACTAATCCCTCCAGGGATCCGTTTGATTCCAAGTCATAACAGTGTTTGTGATTGGAAGCAGGCTTTTACTGGGGAAACCACTGAGCTGGAATCCGTGTTTATCCCTACAACCAGAGAATTTAGCATGTAACTTTGCTGTTTGCTGTATGGATTACCCCTCACAATGCACTGACATAAAATCAATGATTCTACCGGTCAAATTTTATTCATACTAAATATCCAAAAGTATTCAGAGGTTCTTATAATTAGTGGAGTACCTGCTGTGAGGTTCACCCATTACTGACACAGGTAGTCAACTGTGAGTACACTGCTTTTATATTTTCCACAGCAAGGCATTGTCAACAGAACAGGATTACCATGCTCAGTGCCAAGTGTCAACTAGCAGGGTATAAAACTATGTTCTCTGGAGTGATGAGTGGGCTAAGGAACTATGGGGTGGTCAGTCTGTTGTTCTGAGAACACCTGCAGCGTCTTTGTTTGATTTGCAAAGTTTTTTGTTTGTTTTCAGACATGGATTATCTCACTTATATAATACTCAGTAATATGTATTCTGATATAAAATAAATAACTTGTACTTAATGTGTACTTAATGACCGTTTTGGCTAGAAATGACAGTATATCTACAGTATATCTAATGTGTCCTGACCCAGAAGCTTTTATTTGCTTTCTTGCACATACTGTAGTTAAAATGCAGTGGTATTTAAGGTGAGTAGGAATTTGCAAATTAGTTGCTAATTAGGGTTCTGACTAGACTGTTGCAGCGCTGGAGTGTACACATCCATAATAGGCTGTAATGAGAGATTGCTGGTGTTCAGGTCTATTGTGATTCAGCTCTGCAAGGCTATTGCCTTAGAATGAACTTTAATTAGCCTGGTTCTCTAAATGAGAGTAATATGATTATTACTGTGCTTTTCTTAATACAAATAAAGCAGGTTTACGGCAGTATTAGCATGAGCCCATGAAGTTCTCTGTTAAAAAAGGCCACTCATATATATCAGATAGATCACAGTGTAGATGTAAAGTCAGAAACGATAGCTCTGTTGCGGCACAGTTTGCGTTAGTAATCCCCTATTCTTTCATCAGTGGTCACAGGACGCTGTTAGCTGGACATTTCTGGTTAATGGCCTATTCTGAGTCCAGCAGTGACACTGAGGTGTTTAAAAACTCTAGCAGCACTGTTGTCTCTGATCCACTCAGACCAGCACAACAAACACTAACACACTAACACACATCAGTGTTAATGCAGTGCTGAGCATGATCCACCACCCACATAATACCTGCTCTGTGGTGGTCCTGTGGGGGTCCTGACCATTGGAGAACCTGATGAACGTAGGACAAGACAGTAATGTAAGACAGACGTAAAACAGATGGACTACAATCAGTAAAAGTAGAACTACAAAGGTAGGTATGCCTTATAAAGTGCTTAGTGAGTGTATATTGGTATAGATGTGAAAGCACTGGGATTCTTGGCACCATGAAGAAAGGTGGCATTGATCAACAACTTCCTCTCCAGACTGGCATAACTCCTCTAGAAGATAATTATAGCCATCCTGTGTGTGTGTGTGTGTGTGTGTACTTGGGTGTTTGTGTGTGTGTATGTGTGTGTGTGTAGTTGGGTGTGAGTGTGTTTGCCTGATTTCTGGATGCAGCTCAAAGCTGAAGGGGATGCAAGGATATTTTTCAAAAACCTTCTAAAGCCAGATACCTGAGAATGGCAGCCTTCTTACTGAGAGATGTTTTTGGGCTAAGCTATGGACACTTTCGACCAGGCTAACAGCTTTTTGTTGTTTATGTGGCAGTGCTTTTAGGTCATGGTAATGGGCATTTTAGTTTTAGGTGTTGTCTTTTGGAGATTGTTTTTGTCATAAAGGTATAGTCATTTTTAACAGGCTGTTTGTAGTAGGTAATAATGTTTTTGGACCAAGTTTACAGACTGTTAGTTATAGATATAGAAATGTTTTTGGGCCAGGCTAACAGGCTGTTACTTATATGTACAGTAGTGTTTTTGGGCCAGGCTAACAGGCTGTTATTTATATGTACAGTAATGTTTTTGGCCCAGGGCAACAGGCTGTTACTTATATGTACAGTAATGTTTTTGGGCCAGGCTAACAGGCTGTTACTTATATGTACAGTAATGTTTTTGGGCCAGGCTAACAGGCTGTTATTTATATGTACAGTAATGTTTTTGGGCCAGGGCAACAGGCTGTTACTTATATGTACAGTAATGTTTTTGGGCCAGGTTAACAGGCTGTTAGTTATGGATTTAGAAATGTTTTTGAACCAGACTAACAGCCTCTTAATTATAGGGATAGTAATGGGCTAGGGTTATAGGCTGTTAGAAGTTTATTTGCCAGAATTTTCTTTGTTTTATTTAAGCAAACCTTCAGAAACCAGCTCTAAACAGGCAAATCAGACTAATATTAAAAATCTAAATACATACATGCATACATACATACATACATACATACAGTATGTGAAGCTCGCTCAAATCTGATTTGAGCATTACAGTATGCCGTCTACAAGCAGCCATAGAGACCACCATCTATATGCACTAATGGAAGCTGAAGTCAGATCAGATTTCCTGCACATTCTTCATAAATGCACTATAGGACTACATTGTCTTTGGTTTAAAGGAATACAGGTCTAGAGCTGCTCATGATGGAAAACAAATGCTTAATATAAGAAAAAAAGTTTGGGCTCTCTGTCAAGCTACTGAACTCCAGACTAGACTTTCTTGACAGCAAACCAAAGAAGAGTGAAAAGAAGTGAGAAAGAAGTAAAGGGTCCCCCTGGACCTGTACTTCATCATTCCAGAACAGCACCAGTGCTCTCCCTCCAACTCTCTGTCTCTCTTTCTCCTGTCTGATCCTAGCGTCTGATCTGTCAGTTCCATGTCAGTTTGATCACTTGTGGATCTTTCCGCAAGGGGTTTAAGGGTTGAGTTCAGCCCTAGTGCAGCAAGTAGTTATCTGTCATCAAGTGGCCAGGTCCCAAGTCTAAATCAGTCCCCAGGAAACAAGACTGTCCTGCTGTATTTGCAGACTGTCTCTGTTATTTAACTGATGTTTTCTAATGCTATGTGTCAGAAGATGCAGGGAAACAAACATGAAGGGGTCATTTCACACAGATATCTTTACAGTAAACAAGAGAACTGAAGCCCCGAAGTAGGAAATGTCCTGGTAGGGATGTCCCTTATCCCCCTTTTTATTGGCCAGCGTTATCTTTTACAGTGTTTTTCAAATCTTGGTTTAGTTTATGGTTTATGGTTTATGTTTTTAGTTTCTCGAAACTTCAAATACAAATTTACAAAATTAACCACTTCATCAAACTCCACAAATCTTTTGCAAAATGAAACACAGCACTCAGTATTGTGTTCTTCCTTCTTAAAACGGATTCCTTCCACCAAACAATACACACAGCTATTATAAGCTTATCTCTGAAAGATGATCAAGATAAACTCAAAACACTACCATCAAATGTGTTCATGTATGTTTTGGCTTTATGGGGCCTTGTTACACACCCAAATGAATACAAGTGTGTGGATTTTTTTTAGTGTAGGGTTTTTGTCTTAGTATAGCATTTACAGCACTACATGTATATGCATCACAAATATGATCTGTTGTAGTATGTGGCAAAACTCACTTCTAAATTTCACTTATGTAAGTATGATGAAAAACGCTACAAGGGAAATCAATCCACAGATACAAAAAGGCTACAAAAGGAATTTATTTACAGTTTTTCACAAACGTTTAAACACATTTCCAGAAACTTCACAAATCTCTCACAAAATGAAACACAGAAAGGCTTGTCAGTAGAACAGGATTACCATGCTCAGTGCCTTCATTCTTTGGGAAGTGTTGTTTTTACTGTTCAGAGCTAATCATCCTACATCAGTTCCTCACTAATGCTCAATTCAGTGACACAGAGGTTTGGGCTATGGGAGTATGGGGTGGTCAGTCCATTGTTCTGAGAACAGTCTTTATTCGCAGGGTTTTGCAAGGTTTTTTGTTTTCTTTTTCTCAGTAAAGTCCTTTTGACAGGTACTTATACACATGGATTATCTCATATGTATAATCCTCAGAAATATATATTCTGATATAAAATAAATAACTTGTACTTAATGTGTACTTAATGAACATCTTGGCTGTAAATGACAGTATATCTACAGTATATCTAATGTGTCCAGACCCAGAGCTCTACCTTTTATTTGCTTTCTTGCACATACTGTAGTTAAACTGCAGTGATATTTAAGGGGAGTAGGAACTTGCAAATTAGTTGCTAATTAGGGTTCTGACTAGACTGTTGTAGCGCTGGAGTGTACACATCCATAATAGGCTCTAATGAGAGATTGCTTGAGAGATTAAATTTCACCTATGTGAGTACAATGAAGAAAATGAATGTATAGATACAGAAAGGTAACAAAATGAAACAGATCTGCGTCTCGCCTCTGATCCTCATCTGTGAATTTCTGGCATCTACCATCTCTCTGTTATGTGAAAAGTATATACACACATTATAGATTTACTATATCGCTATGTAAATGTAAGACAAAGCCTTACAATATATGGCACATTTAGAAACCATAAAGTTCTGGTATACTGTAATCACTGTAAAGAGTACTGTAAATTGCTTCTCTAAAGGCCCGGATAACTGAGGCTACTGTAAAGCAGCTCAATTCGGCTGGACTCGACGCCGAGCTCCAGTCATGGTTAGGCCAAGATTGATTACATGGTCCACCAAAGCTGCACATATCTAATTGGAAACATTGACTTGCCTTTGCCTTCCTCTTCCTCCTCCCCTTCCTTGATAGCCTCCGTGGCCTGCTAGGCCTCTTCTTCCTCTCACTCTTCCTCTTCTTCTTTGTTCTTGGTGCTCAGGCTTCTTGCCTAACATCTATCTAAGTCACTTGAGGCCTCTTTTATACTCTTCCATTTGAGTTTGCGCAACTTGAGTGCCATTAATTAATAAATCAGGGTGTTGCATTAGAGCATTTGAGTCAGTAAGTTTTAAGTCATAATGTTTTCTGTTCTTTACAGAGAAAAAGCATTGTCTGCGGTTATCACCTGTGCAGTTCAGATGAAGCAGATAGATATGAAGTTGGAATATTTTCTTTAATATTCTTTGATACCCCCACAAGATGAAGGCAATGGTTCTTTTCAGTGCTACTCATCCACGAAACTTTCCGGGACACTAACAGGAAAATGTACAGGCATCCGTGTGAGAACTGTGTTACTGAAATATAAACCCACCATCGTATGTTCTTTCACTCTTCATGGATGTGTGATCAACAAGTTTAACGCCGCCAGCCTCCATCTGTCCATACACTGCAGGAGCCTTGTGAAAGCGAGGGATTCCGTTGAGCAAGGGGGAATAAAAAGATGCTCTTGAAGTCTAATTAAAACTTCTCACAGACTAGTTAACAGATTCAGAGAGGAAGACGTGTGGAAGATTATTTCTGTCTTTAACAGACCCAAGAAGGTCTAATGGTATAAGCCTCTCTCTCCCGCTTGTTATCTCTCTCTCTCTCTCGCTCTCTCTCGCTCTCTCTCCCTCCCTCTCTCTCTCTCTCTCTCCCTCCCTCTCTCTCTCAACTCAAAACGCTTTACTGGTATGACTGAAAAGAATGTAACACTTACACCAGCCTTGTATTTCACAAATAGTAGCTTTACAAAAAGAGGGCAAACATATTCTTTACCTTTAATGGATGTTAATATGAAGAGATTTTTAAATAAGTCATTTCAGATATTTTGTTTTGGTCAGTTCATCACGAAATGTTGACATAATGTGAAGGAAAAATTATGTAGAAAAATAAAATCAATTAGAAAACAAGATACATATTTTTCTCTGGACAGCGACAACATACAGTAGCCACACAAATTCAGTTCTACACAAATAAACAGTATAAGCAGGATTATTTTTAATTGTAGACAAAATGGACATTAAATTTGTCATTTTTCAGGATCCTCAAAAAGCAGAAGACGTCTTAAACATTCAGTTATACAGAACCATCAACGACTAAATATAATATCAGATGGCTTCAGTATGTACTGTGTTTATCCTTTGTCTTTATTACAGCTTCCATTCTGTTTTAGGAAGCTTGCTTTCAGTTTATCAGAGAAATCTGCAGGTATATTTTACAAACCTCCAAAGTTCAGGCTTTAATAGATGTTGTTTGCACTTCCTGCTTCACAAAATCAAATACACAGAACATTCAGTGATGTTGAAGCCTGGACTCTGGGGTGGTCAGTCTGTTCTGGGAGCACCAGCAGCTTCTTTATTTGATTTATTTATTTATATAAATTTTCTTTTTTCTGTCTGTTTTTTTTCTGACTCTTTTCTCAGTGTGGGCTTCTTGACAGAGTCTTAGAATTGAGTTCTCTTCTTACAGTGGACGGATGGACAGAAACAGCTGTGGATGTTTTCAGATCTGAAGAGATAGTAGAGCTTGATTTTCTCCTCTCCTTCAAAGATGGAAGCTTTAAATACTGTTTATCTGTTGGTGACTGTTTTGGTGATCTACCAGGTCTTACACGGTTTAGGAAATTAAACAAAGACTGGTCTCTAGGAACAGCCAGGAGACCAGAGTCAGAGGACCTTAGCTTACGAGATGGAGCATAAGGGTGTAAGAGGGCCAACAGGTAGGTGGGTGCTAGTCCGTGCAAGGCTTTAAAGGTGAGTAGCAGGATTTTATAGCAGATGCGTTCTGCAAAACGCATCCGCGTTGGGTGGGTTGTTGGCACTTGATAAGTGACCCTCTCTGCTGTACTGTTCGGACAGCCAGTGGAAGTTCATTCCATCATCTGGGTGCCAAGACAGAGAAGAGTCTGGACGCTTGTCTTATAGGTCTGATATAGGCCAGCTCAGGCATATTGTTGCCTGGGCCGTTATTAGACCGTTATGGCCTAATGACAGAAATGACCATATAGGGATATGGTTACACCTAAAGCCTATAATTCTTTCACCACACGCTTTAAAGCAGTGTTCATCATTTTTTAAAGCTGTGCTACTGCTGGTAGAGATGGCGCTGATCAGATTCCACCTATCCGTGTAGGGCAGATTAGATGTTTTATGAAATAAATTATTTCTATCAAAAACAAGTAATGTTATAAGAAATATTGGATCAGTATTCTCTTCACCTCCTATCTTCTCTTTCATCTCTCTCTCTCATTCTGTATCTGTCTCTACTGCCATCTGTTCCCCCACCCCCTCCTCAGGTGGACAGTACAGTCAGGTGTGCAGAGCACGGCGGCTGATGGTGTTGGTGAATCCCCTGAGTGGCAGGGGTCAAGCTATGGCTCTTTACACTGGTCCTATACAGCGCATGCTGACCGAGGCTGCTGTCCCACACACACTCATCACCACAGGTCAGTCTTTCTCTCTCACACAAACACACATGAAACACTCCAAAACACACACTTGTACGTCAGGGGCATTGCGGCGGGACTCCAGATGCGTGACCATTAAAAGCTCTCCAGTGCCATTGATTATTAAATGTGGCCGTCATAACAACACACCTCAAATAAAAAGATGATAAAGTTCTCGTTTGATCATCACCGGTTTTCTGTGTATGCTATAACCATGCCAATGTTTCTGTACCTGCTTGCTGGTGTTGGTCAAGCACAAAGTTGTGAAATGGTGCTTTGGTTTTGCACAAAAAGACATATTATTTATATTTGCATTTTTCCACACGTTCTCTAGATAATGAGAACTTAGCTGAGCAGTGTTGAGTTCCTGTAGGTTACTTTCCAGGCTAAAGGTTAGCTGACCATAGTACATAGAAAAAGTCTCTAAGCTGCTGCACCATTTAAGGTGGAAAGGAAGCTGGCCAGCTGGTTTGTCCATGATATGCCATCACTTGTTGTAATAACTAATATTAGCCATCTGCCGTTATGTGTTGCGTTTAATATTAAAACTGTGTCCCTCTGATTATAGTAATTCATTGTTATTTTCTAAATGTAACGTGTAGGGCCCAAAATCCAACTCATGAACTGTAGAGCACTAGGACCCGACAGCACTGCAAACAGTGGGCCATGGTGGGACAAAGCAGCAGTGGGATAAATGTAGGGCATTAGGACCTAGCAGCGTTAGAAGCTCCCAGGATAGAGCGCTTATTAGACTCACCTGTGCCTCACTTAATTGTGTTCCATGGCTTGGTGTGTGTGCAGGGGAAGAACGTGGTGAGCTTTAGATATTTTAAATGTTTGGGAAGGAACTGCTGGAGCTGAATCTGAATGCTGCACTTTTTAGATTTTAGATCCCTTTGTTGGTTCCTCGTTGGCTTGCTAATATATTGCTGATTTACACCGTTGATCTTCCAGGTATGAGTTGGGGTATAATGGGGAGGTAATTGGCTAAGCTGATTAAAAAAAATGGTTTTAATGCTTATTTTCTCCTTTTGAACAGGAGAACCAGACAGCTTAGCAATAGCCACTGTTTTGCATGATTGGTTTCTGTTTTGAATTATTATTTCTTTTGGTTTGTATTGGTGCCTGCTACCACTACTAGTCTCCATATATAGTGCTATATAATCTCCAAACTCAGAAACCCTTATACTACAAGCTGTAAGTTTCACTAGTAGATAGATGGGAATGCATATTGGTTGATTATTGTTTGCTGTGAATTTATTTATTTATTTATTTTTATTATTATTTGTCTTTATTTGGAGTGTTTATGGTTTGTGTCTGATCCATAAGATCTTGAAACTTGCCAAAGCTTCTTTAGTTATGAATACGCTTGAGATTCTGAAACTCTCAGTCACAATATAACTTTTTTTTGTTATTGTTTTATTGAATTTGTTAAAGTTTTTGAACCTCATCCGCCATCTGCCATTCATTTAGTCGAACAAACCTCTTGGGGATAGATTCTTTTGTAAGTTCTTGAGTTTATAGGTTGCTCTCACCCCTAAATTGAGAGTGGCGTAGTCTGGGTTTGGGTTCGCTCATTGGTTCGGCTTCCCATTTCATACAGTCGGGGTGGGATAGGCCACAAATCTGTAACCAAGCGTATGAACCTGATTAGACCTGGCTGCTCACCTGCCTGCTAAAATGAGCTGAACGAATTGACTTTATTTTAAAGGCCAGTCTTAAAAGAACAGTCATTACTCATTTTCAGAGATGGGTTTGACAGCTAATTGAAAACAGTATGTAGGTGAGCCGCTACGTTGCTTATGCCACCCGAAGTTATTTATTTATTCTATTAGGGACGCCCTGAGGTGGAGAAAACAAACACACCCCAGATCTGTCAGGAAGCAGCGAGCGTACACTGCGCAAGAACACTCTCTTCACCATCAACAGTCGGAGACTCACAGGCAGTTATATATAGACGCAGTATTTTTAGACCTTTGCCTCTTTTAGATCTCGTAATATTTGGGAGCCATAGAAAGTTAGAGGATCTGAATCAGGGAGTTTTCTCTGTTGAAGAATGAAGGGGCGTGTTTGGCTTACAAAGTGAAGGTTAATGACTCTGTGCTGCCTGCACCTCTACATGGAGAAGTGTGGCATACATAATTTAGTTCATACAACATACAGTTTACTTATTTATATATGTATATCTATATATATAACTGCTGTCCGTTTTTGTAATTTGTCAGGTTTTGAGAATGCCGGTTCTTTACATGGTGTGCAAATTCCATGACAAATGAACTGACAGAAATGGCCCAGATTGACAGTGATTGCAGTAAAATTATGAATGTGATTATATTATGGGCAATTCTGCATTATGACCACAAAACATTGTTCTGTTACATTCACATGTAGTGCCACCTACAGAGCAATGTTGTGATCAGGTAAATGTAATGAAATTTAAAAAAAAAGGCTGGAAAATACAACATCACAGTCCTTCTGTGTTACTAGTTCACAACACTGTAACTCTATTAAACAGCACAGATCTGACAGAAGGCTCTGAAATGAGATGAGATATATATACACAACATACAATATGTTTATCTCTGTTTATACTAATGTTACTAACTTATTATTTATTAATAATTAATACATCAGCATGTTATTTCTGGGTAGTGTAACTTATTTTTGTATTTTGTATCACTTCATTATTATTTTTGGACATTATTTAGTAATATCTTAAAAACGAGTGTGATTCTTTAATTAAATGTCCAATTTGTACAATTTTCAGTTTAAAAAATTCCATAATTACCAAACATTATCAACAGAATATGAAGAAATAACCGTGTGAAAACACATTATGTACTGCAGATATATCTACTGAAGTTAGCATTCTTGCCAGTGAGCCCTGGCCCATCCTGTCCCGTAATACTACTTGTTCAGATGGTTTAGATCTGTCTCCACACTGGCTCCCAGCCATGCTCATGTGCTCTTCTCCAATTCAGTATCTAGATGCTTGCGAACGTCTTGATTAGCCCTTAATCAGCAACATATCAAGCAGCTTGGACATGCAGCCCAGTATAGCCCATTTACAGAGTTGTGTACATCCGTATATATCATAGCTTCTATTCATTACTTTATATTATTGTTATGTAAAACTGTGTATTTGGATAAACAAAGCTATTTTGATGTTTAGTATTGTGTATATTTATTGTCAAATGTGTAGATGTTTTGTATGTCAGTGCTGCAAGGGACTACGCACCTAGGATTTTCACTCACCTTTTCACTCACCTTCACACCTGTGTAAATGTGATGTGACAATTAACATCATTGTTTTGTACCTCAAGAGGTGACAGTGAGTCACTGTAGCTATACAAGTTGAAGGCCAATCATGTTGAAGGTGCTGCTAACAGTTAGATCATTTAAGGATAGAGAGACAATGAAAGGAAGCATAAACACAGACTATTATGATGATCCTTTCTGTCTGTTGTTGACCACAAGCTTCTTTACGTATAACTTGTGACTATAATATTACCATGACATTATACAAATATTATTACAAATATGTAAAGTGATGACAGTCTTTAAATGTAAATACACTCATCATCAAAAAAATAGTTCCACAAATAGTTGCACCCCGAAGAAATGAACCGACAGGAATGACACTTTGTGGGTAGGTTTGACATCATGAAGCATGCAAAGCACATGTGCCACCATTGCAGTCTTTGGCAATATTGACATGGTGTTAGGGGCAGTTGTTGTAACGATCTGCAAGCATGTAGTCCTGCGTCATGAAGTCATCTGCCAATGGTGCTGGCACTAGCGGGTTGACTCATGGAGGGAATCACTGCTCGCTGAATGTCTGCAATTGTGAGAATAGATATTAATAGGATATATTAATCATTAGTACTTAGTTACTTACAGTCCCTGTTGTTGAGTCACATCAGCTAACACATTACTAAACTACTTAATCAAATCTAAAATTATGTTACTTAACCATTTACTAATGATTATTAAATACTTAATAACATCTAAAATACTATTAATTACTATTATTAGTTAATGATTAGTTAGCTTAAGTTAATAATTAGCTTACTTAAGTACTCTTATTGTAAAGTGTTCCTGACTTTTCTTCGGCACTGCAGCATTCAGCCATTTCTTTTTAAATCAGTACAGAAACATGTAGTGGCTGTGATAAACGCCTTCTGATTTCGTTTGTATAGAAACATCACTCCAGATGTTTGAGATCTTGGCCGCACAAAATTCTGAAAAATGTTGAGTTGGATTGACTTGAAACTCACATGATATCTGAATCAACTGCTCAAACTGAGTCACATTACTGCATATCAGGTTTCAATAGTCCCAAATCAATCTGAAAATATCAGACGAATTGTGTTTTTTTTTTTTTTGCTGTTTACACTGCAGCTCGCACGTCTGTGTGATTATTATTATTACTCTGTTTTACAGCAACATATGTCCTCTCCCCATATGTAAGTGTACCACTGAACATCAATAGTGTCATTTTAAAGTCCTACTATTGATATCTGACTATTGACTCTATGCTATACCGATACTTACAGGCATATCTTGGACTCTGTTAATGTAGCTCCATGTGCTAATAAAATGTTGATTACAAAAAGAAGAAACCTGTTGAAACAGACACAGACAGGGAGATTAAATTAACCTCCGGCACAAAGTAAATTAAAGTTGTTGCTCACTGCGAAACATTCTATTTTTGTTAGTCTGACTACCGACAAACAGTCACACAGCACAGCTGAAACTTACAGGTTGCAGTAAGGTTAATGTGGAATTGCAGAGCTCAGTCTAAGTAAAGGCTAAGTAAAGTCTGTCCAGAATGTGAGTGTAACGTGGACAGACGAGGAGGCAGGATGCAAGTGCAGGTCTTTAATAATGGACCAATAAGAACAAACAGAAACCAAAGACACTAGAAAAGATAAGAACCAAAACACTAATAAGACTAAAGAACAGGGACACACAACAACCAACATGGAGACAAAACACCAAGCAAGCACAAAGGGAGCAACAGGGAGGCTAAATGCACCAGGACTAACAAGCAACACCTGGGAAGGGGCGGAGCCACAAACTAGGGACAGGTGAGGGGCATGACAAGAGGGCGGGGACAGGAGGAGCTATAACCCAAACAAACAGAAGCACATGGCACAGGACAACAAAAGGCACATGGAAGTGACAAGAGAAAAAAAAGACAGAAACAGAAAACCAGAGAGAACAGAGACAAACTGGGGCGAGACAGGACAAGAGTCTTGGAGTCAAATATGCAGAGCAAATTTACTACATTGTATACAAAAAAAGGTGCATAATCTATAGAAGTTAAAGGGGTTAATGGGATGATTGCCATGGACATCCAGTGGTAAATAAAATCACCTAGAACTTTTTAAGCCCTATAGTGGTCCTCTACTCTTTCTCACATACAAACTCATTTTTCCAGTCTTTTTTGTTGCTGTTGAATAATCAACCTGACATTAGAGCAGATAAAATTAGGTGTACTAATGACTTCCCCAGTGTTCTGTATGCTGCAGCATGTTAAATATAGCTGATAGCTTCAAGTAGTGGCACAGACGGCTACGAAAAACACCTGTGCTGCTCTGCAAATTCATGAATTTGGCTCACTGCTTCCCTCCACCAGAGCCTTCTGTTCTACTGCCAGTTTGCGGTAGCGGCTAAAATGAAAGGTTTAGATGCGCTGATTTAATGTTTTCTTGCATGTTGAATTAGAACCATATTTACAGTAGATACAAACTTTATTATTTTCACAGTAGGGAGTACTCATCCCTCCCCCTCCGCCCCTCATTGCTCACTAGCAGCTCAACAGAATCACACACAGAATTAATTCTGATAAAAGAATTATCAGGGAACATGGAAAAAATAGTGATTATAATATAATAATATATGATGTTATTTAAACATGATCTGCATCTGCTACTAGGGGTCTGTACCGGTTTTTACCAGCAGCTTGTGAAGAGGCATACGTGTACTGTTTGCTGTCCCCTTGGCTGTAGACTGCTGTCGTGCAGTCATGATAAGAAATTATGGAAGAGACGGAACAGAGGAATGCAGAAGAGCAATGAACTCTGGGTAACCTTTCGGCAAAAGACTGGTACTAATGGTAGCAAATGGAAGGAGAGCTTTTTAAAGAGTCAGTGCTACATCTTGACTTCTGGAGTAACACAGCGAACCTCATCACTGTCAGGTGCAAATTACTGATCTACCATGCATCTCCCGCCACCCCTCCCCCCTCTCTCTGTTCCTCTTTCAACCTTTGCTCCATCTTTCTCTGTGTGTAGTCAGTCAGTCCCGCTGACTGGAAAGTCTGGAGCTTATTTTATGACAGATAGAGGCAGTATATCTGAAGACATATAGGTATGTGTGTGTGTGTGTGTGTGTGTGTGTGTGTGTGTGTGTGTGTGTGTGTGTGTGCATGCTTTGGTTGATGGATTCACTGTCTATCTCACAGACAGAAAGCTGACTCAGCTCTTCTATCCTGTAGCTGAAACCACAGAGAGCGATCCAGCTCTCTCTCACATGCACTCACTGGCTATCTGACTCTCTCTGCTTCACCTCACTCTAAGGTCACCATTCTGTCTTTTGAAGCACACAGCTGTAAGAAGCCAATGGTGTGATCTAAGGCCTGTGAGCAAGCACTTACTATAGATGGTATGTAGCCCTTTCAGATAATCAAATGCCTTGATTTTCATGGCACAGCAGTACAATGGAATTTAATGAAGAGTACCTGATGGTTCTAGGACAGTAAAATGACAAAGCTATATTATAAGATCTAGTTAAGAAAGAAAGAGACATATTATCACTATTCGTACAATAGCATGTATCCTCCATGCATACTAACCATTTTAAAATGATTCTTTACAGGCATAATCCATTATTTCACAAACTGTATCTACATGGCACTTATTGCCATTTGTGAACAGGGACTTTATTGCATGTTGTTCTATTGTTTTCATTGGTTTACATCAACACACCCTGAAAATAAAAAACTTAACCAGCCCTACCAGTGTAATGGAAATTTAACATTATTAGCCACATGACATGTCAAGAGATAATGGGATACCTAACTAATAACTCTAAATACACCACTAGACATACTAAAACTCTAAGACTACAGATAGACAACAGTAGCTCTAAAAGCAGAGCTACAGTATCAAACTCTGATATCTCCAAAGGAACCATTTATGAGGAGATTACATATATAAGACAGGGCAGCAAACTTTACATTGTTGTTCGAGTGAGGGCTGGGGGAGCATTCGAGGTTAGAGACTTTGGAGGTTGGGGGTGGAAGTCATGGGTTAGACGGAACTCGGTTTGGGTGGTGGGTGTTGGTCCACAGTATGTGATTTTTGTTTTGAAAATAGCTCTTGAGGCTTGTTTTTTGTTTTTTGCTTTCTTCTTGATGTTGAAAAAGTTGAAAACGTGGCTATTGTGATTGGAAATGAAATGCATGAAGGTTTATGACTTTTGCACAGTACACATGCGCACACACGTAGACTACAGACTAATACACCATTACAGCTCACACTCGCGCACTAATGTAGGTGCCCACTTGCTTGTGGGGTTTGGTGGGTTAATCTGGTAAGACAGATATGCCTAAATAATTACGTAGCACTGAAGCAGCCAGCTGCAGGAACACAGCCAGCATGCTGACCCATATTCTACTGCCTGCGCGCACACACACACACGCACACACACACACACACACACACACATATGCATGTAGATGCATATAAAGAAGCTCACTGCAATTACATAGATATGTGATGGCTCCCTAATACAAAATATGTATTTACTATTTATTTTTATATGTGTGTATATATATATATATATAGTAGGGCTGCCCTCTAGAAGTCGATGAGTCGAATCGTCAGTCGGAGACCCTTTAAGTCGACTGAGAACCTTCAAGTCGACTGACAACAGTGACGAGTTTTGTTTTTTCTTTCTAAAACAGACAAAAGCTTACAAAATGCACAAGAACTTTAAGAATTTAAAAAGACATTTTAATAATTATTAAAAGGGGAATAATATATATATATATTTAAGTTCTAACTGGTCTATGACGCATGCTTGCTAAAAATTGAAATCCATGTGACAACGTGCGCTTGGCGGTTCACCATTGAAGGGAGCTAAAGCTGTGAAACTGAGAAACACGGGTGGAACGACGTCTCAGAAAAAGTCTGGAGGAGCTTTTGAAGAAGAGAATCCGAACAAATTAAAGCTAATTCTGCTCGTCATTTAGTCAGACATCCAACACTGCTTCAAACCAGTGAGCTGACTTTCGTTTTAGACATAATTTCTGTTTGCGGTGAAGGAAAAACGGACCGAAGACGTTTGTTTTATTATAATTCCATTATTTTAGAACCTAAATTACAGATATGTTTATTTATTCGTTAACAGCTAAGATTATTTTTATTTAAAGATAAGTACAGTCACTTAATATGCCTGCGATAAACGAGAGATAATTATTTCAGCGCAGGTGATATAATAATTAAACAGTTTCAGGTCTACCGTTCTCCTTTTCATCTAAAAATAATTTAAACATTGACTAATTTGGTTTTATTTAGGAGTTCATTATTTATGAGAGATGAAAGACGAAGGGTCATCCTACTGAAGAAGCTGTTAAAAGTGAAATTATAAAGACAGGCTAGAAGCGCGTGCTGCCGGACGCTATACTCTGTAATTAAATCAGGCTCCAGTTCAGATCGTTCATCATATGCCACGTCTCTTTTAGTTCAAAAATATGATCCTGTGACTCTGCTGACTTTCTAAATGAGGAGGACATCAGATCTGAAACGTATGCAGATTGATTTACTCATTACTAGATAATGTATATGGAGAAAAAACATGAACGAATAGTGGAATCGTCGGCCAGGACGGGCGAATCCGATTCGACTGACAAAATTCTGAGTGAGGTACATCCCTAATATATAGTAAATATTGCCAAAACTCCCGCAAAATCCAATTTTCAGTGTGTTTTCTGTGCCACATGACTCCAATGACGACTAATACAATGCAGCTTTAAGTTTCTTCCCTGTAGTTGATGTGCTAACTCAGTGTTTGTCAACTCTGGTCCTGGAGGCTCATTGCCCTGTACATTTTAGTGCCATGCACAACAACTATACAAATGGTGGCACAGTGGGTCGTGCTGGTGCCTCACAGGAAGAGACCGGGTTTGATTCCAGGGTCCTTTCTGTGTGGAGTCTGCATGTTCTTCCATGTCTGCATTTGTTTTCCCCAGGTGCTCTAAAAGACATGCCGTCAGGAGAGCTGGAGATACTAAATTGTCTCTAGGTGTGAGTTTGTGTGTGACTGTGTGTCTGCCCTGTGATGGACTGGCGACCGGTCCAGGGTGTTTTTTGCCCAATGAACACTAGGATAGGCCCCAGCACCCCCTGCAACCCAGGCAGATAAGGGGTGTAGGTGATGAGTGTATGTGCGCACACACATATACTGTTAGCATTTAAGTAACACGGGTCCATACCACAGAAGAGCCCTTATCATGGAAAAACAAATGTTCTTTGCATTTTTAATTGAAAGTGTTTGAAACAAAAGCAGCCTGTTGTTTTTGTGAGACCCTGAGCACTAACACGTTTACATACAGTACAATCAGCTCACTTATACTGAAGTTATAAACAGTGTAGGTCTATTGAACAAGGCGGTTCTTCAATGCACAGTAAACAGCCTGGATACATCTAATGGATAAATATAGGGTGGAAAATAGTCATTAAACGAATGACACTGTTTTTGTATATAAGACCCCACAAATGCTATAAAAAGTAGGACACTGGCCCTTTAAAACCACCCAGTTGGGCTGAGCATTGTGGCTGTATCATTTGTCCTTAAATTTTGCTGCGTGAGTGTAAATCTAGACCAAAGTCGATTACTGTCTCTGGTTTTAGGATAAAGCTCATTCCCTCTTGGGAGCAGCTTTAAATGCCCTTGACTCCTGGTCCAGTGATGCCGCTACAAAATCCTAACTGACAGCTCCGGTTATCCAATGACTGAGGAAAACTGACTCAATAGGATTATCCAATAAAGCAGAATTAAATTAAACCTATCCAAACTATTATCATCACTGCCTCCATGTACAGTGTGTGCGAGAACCTGTGCTTTTATGGGGTTAGTTTTACAGGTTCAGACTGATGAAAAGAAAGTCAGTCCCTCTGATCACTAACACACTTCATCTGTCTTTCCACTGAGGCCACTGAGAAGGGTCTTGTTCTGCTGTTCTCTCTCTTTGTCTATCTCCTTTCTCTTTCCTTTTCTATCTCTCTCCCACCCTGTCTCTCATTTTTTCTTTCCTTCCTGTCTTTCCCTCACCCCCTCTCTCTCTCCCTCACTTTTTCTTTCTATCCCTCTTTTTCTTTACTGTGGTTTCTCTGTTGATTCTCTTCCTCTCACTGCCGTTCTCTTTTTCTATTTTTCTCCATATCGCTTTCTCTATATCTGTCTCCCCTTTTCCTATTCCCCCTCCCCCTCTCCTCTCTGTCTCGTTTTCTCTTTCTCGTCTCTTCCCTCTCTGTCTTTTCCCCTTCTCACCATCTCTTTCACTCCCTCTTTTTCCATCTCTCTCTCTCTCCTTTCCTTTCTCCCTCTGTCTTGCTCTGTTTCACCTCTCATGCTATCCTTTTCTCTGTGCCTCTCATTAATTTTATCTCTCCCCCCCTCCTTCGCTCCCTCTCACTCCTCCTACTATTCATGACTCTCTCTCTCTCTCTCTCTCTCTCTCTCTCTCTCTCTCTCTCATCAGAACATCAGAATCATGCGCGTGAGGTGGTGCGGAATGCTGACCTCTCTCAGTGGAGCGCCATCGTCATTCTGTCAGGAGACGGACTGCTGTTTGAGGTGTGTGCATGTACGCAGTGTCCAAGTTTGGAATCTCGGTTTTCAATAATAAAATGTAATATATCCAATCGGAAGCTTTAAATGATGAACGTTTAGATGTGTTGTGTCTGGAATGATGAACAGAGTTGTAGATGATTCTAACATGACTAAGAAAGCTGTATAACATCAAAAATGCTGAAGTTGTAATAAAATGAATTACAGATTACAGAGCACATTCATATAATGCAGCTAGTATAGTATATAATTCAGCACCATCGTCACTGTCCAGAGAAAAACGAGTATCTCCAAATAGTAACGTATTTAATCTAATTTAATTCTAATGTAAGTTAATAGAGCCAGACTTGTTTCCAAGCAATTTTGGTCCATTACTGTTGGTCCATTCACCATAAATTTTCACACAGTGTAAACATGGAAAAACGGAGAGACAGTGACGCTATGTTAATCAAGTTTAGTTTCACTTTGTGTTTTTGCCATCTGCTGCCATAAAAGCAGCACTGGCTTTAGTGGATTAAAATGATTGGTTTTGGGGGCATTACCCCACTAAATGACCCCCTGACCCCAGGTCTGTTGCAGCGCTTGAAAATACCACTTCAAAACAAGATATCCTGCTCAACACACAGAATCCAGCAAAGAAACAGAAGCAGAAAGGAAAGACTCTGTTGGTAGGCTAGAGTCATCAGTAGTTTAAAATTAGGGAAAAAATTAAAATAATTAAATTAAATGATAATTAATAAACAAACGTCATGTGCCAAGATGTAAAGTCATTGCATTCTCTGTTGTTAAGGCTCTTAGACTTTATAGGCACATATTGTAGTCTACATATAATGATTTAATCGACTTTATGTTTACTGTTATTACTTATTTTCAGCTTTTTCCGGGTTTCAGTTTGCTGTGGGCCTTGGTTATTCCTTGGTTTTCCATTTTGAACTAGAATTTTCATTTCAGTAAATCACTAAAAAATATTGCAAATCAATATTTCCAGTATATTTATTTATTATTTAATTTTCTTCACAAACAAAAGGTCTAAACATATGCCTAGATTACAACATTTGACTCCATACTGCATCATTTATTTGCATGTATAAAATATAATAAGCATTAACATAAAAATGTTTTTTTTTTTTATGTAAAAAAAAAAAAACGTTTTCAATGGAAGTGTGCCTGTATGTTCATCTTTGTTTGTGTGTCCTGCAGGTGATCAATGGCTTGATGGAAAGAGAAGATTGGAAGGAGGCTATCCGCACTCCACTGGGCATTCTGCCTGGAGGCTCCGGAAATGCTCTGGCTGCATCAGTGCACCATTACACACAGTGAGTACACTGCAAAAAATATTACCACAGGGTGAGAAAACACCTTAAATGTCGCCTAAAAACTGAGATTGTGGTAAGAATTTGAGGTCAAGATTTTTTTTTCTTGCATAAGGTGAAATTAGTACACTTCACAAATGATATTACTTCCGTTAAGTATCATTTCTTCCAACAGGCAAAACTACCTGCATCCGCAGTAAAATAATTTAGGGCATTTAAGGCCTAATAATATCCAGGAACTAATTTATTAATTTACATATTTTGTTTTTCCTACTGAAAATACTGTAGCAGATCATCTATAAAGAACAAACTTAATTATGATATCTTAGTGCAAAATTTCTGTTTATTTTTTCTCTGTTTTTTTCCCCCAGTATTTTAAATTCAGCAAAGAAACAGCAAAGGTGCATTAAAATGTGCAGAAGTATTTTCTTTGTAAACCATGTGTAATTTTCACTTTAAAAAAAACAACAAAACATGTCACTTGTCCTGGGGGTGCCCAAACTTCTTATTATTACATATGGGTACTTACATATGACACACAACACTAATATTTTCGTTCATTTTTTATTGTTTTGTTATGTTGTAGGTTAAAAGGGCCAGTAGAAAACTTTAGGTAGTATATATCTAGGCATGGCCAAACCAGCTCTACCACTGGTTAAACTTTCAGGAGCTGAACTGAAGATCTTATTCATCTCATTCACAGTCTGCATACTTAGGAGGTGCCAGTGGAATCAACCAATAGTGTTTTTATAGTACAGCTTTCTAAGGATTGAACTTCAGGCCAGCAATTTTCAAACTGTGGGCCATGAATCACTGCAACTAGGTTGTTTTGTGGGACGTGTGGGTGGGTAGAAAGTTGCAAGGTGTGGCTGGGCAAAAAAAGAAGTATTTCCAAATTGGTACCTTTTAAGCAGAAGGCAAAAATGTTTTTTTTTTTTTTACTTTTAATGTACGTTTATGTAAACAGATTTATTTCAAGCAATTTTGGTGCTAATGGTATAATTTATATATATATAGATGCTGTAGATCTGAAGCAGAGTGCTCCTATATCATCAGTCTGGTCTCTGTGTGGAAACTGGCCGAGCACAGCAATTTCAGTCATGCATGTTTAAAGTATGGTAATTGAGTGTCTGTTAGCATTGAGTGTCAAAGCTTCAGATCTGTTGTTGCTTTTTGCCCTAAGCTACGTGTCTGTACATGCATGTATGAAATGCTTCGAACACATTTTGTTAATTGCGATGCTTCTGTTGTAAAATAAGCTTCGTGTAATCAGATTACTCGACCGCGATCAGAGCACAGAGGTGGCCGTCTTCCCGAACTAGCTGACAACATGGGTTTGCTTGACAGAATATTTAGTGGGTTGCTTGACAAACTTTAGAGGTGGGTCCTGACCCCTAGCACTCATAGTTATGCTTCACTGCTATCTGAGACACGCTACATCATTACACAGATTGAGAACTGTTCTATTACACTTCTATTACTGTTCTATTACTGTTCTATAACACTTATTTAAACAGCACCTTAAATTTGTTAAAAATAGTGCTGTTATCTAATTATAAAGCAGTCTCTACCACATAATCACTGTGAAATGAGTGTTGTAAACGTTATGCCCTTTTCCTATGGACTCCTGAATCCCCATTAATCCAGCCAGTGTTTGGCCAGGGGCCAGCGCAGTGCTAGCTGTGTGGACATGTGCTGACGTGCCTAGTGCAGTAATAGGGTCATTTCTATGCATGGGACACAGGAAATTAAGCACCATCCAGGACAGCAGCACAGCTATTCATCACCACAATGGCCAAATGGCAAGGATTTAACATAACTCATATGAGATAGCAGAGGCAGTAGAGAGGAGTTGTTTTCCGTGTTGGTAGACAGGCAGTTTGACAATGTGATTTTCTAAGTGTGTGTGTGTGTGTGTGTGTGTGTGTGTGTGTGTGTTTCTTTTGTACATTTTCAGAACTCCTGACTTTGTAGGAAAAACACAACAGACAAACCAATAAAATGATCAAGTTCAAAACAAAAGTTCAGATTTTTAAAATTATTTAGTTTTGCTGAGTTTCAGATTATGGTTAGAATTAGAGGTAGACTTAAATTCATATCGCTTCTTTGTAACCTTGAACAAATTACATGTTTAATTGATATTGTTCAAATAAAAATGAGTTAACACATTCTCTAAATAGAACATCTGAAATATTCAGCAAATGTTGCTGCTTATTTTTTATAAATAACATTTTGGGAAAAAGCATGAAATGTTATATGAAAATGCATATTAAACATATTTTTTTCTGTGCAATTAAATAAAAAAATAGTTTCTTTTAAAATGAAGTACTGAAGTAATAAACAACTTTTGCATAAAAAATGCAGTCCGTCATTTACATGTGACTATCTAAAGCCAGTGTGTGAATACACACATATACACATATATTCTGCAATTAGGTATACATGTCTTTAATGCAGATCTTATGTGATTACAACTGTTACACCTTTAATTTGTGTACCGCTGTATTTGCTAGTCATTTACTGGCTAGTGCTTTAGAGTTATGCTCAAACCTAGCTAAAATTATGACTACCTGTCAGTCACTACTGAAACACATGCTAAAGTTTCGATAGTGTTGTAATAAATTTGGTAGAGAGAAAATGGAATATTCAATTAATCAAACTTAAGACACACAGTACTGATGTCCAGTCTTATCCACAAAGGGTGTGGCTGCAGGTTTTCATTCCAAACAAGCAACAGATCACCTGATTCAATATGCTGAATCAGTTTGTCTCACTCTTTTCTCCGGCTATGTTGGAATGAAAACCTGAAGCCCCACTGGTCTTTTCCAGATAAGACTGGACACCCTTAGGGTCACTCAGTGTAAATGGATTTTATTCTAAAGTTCAAGTAAAAGTCACAAGTGTATTCTACCAACTTGGTAGAATGATCAGTATATAAAATGCATTTATATGTGTATATACACACAAATCTAGTTATGAAACCAGCATACAAAACAACATCTATTTTTTCCTTTTCAATGTCAGCAGCATTTTTTGTAATACACTAGGAATTTCTCTTAAGACTCACCAAGGGAAGAGGAGTTAGTACTGTAGTTCTGCTAATCCCTTAATCCTACACCAACGTATGATTGAAAACTCAATAATGTATTATATAAAGCGTGTGCGTGTGTGTGTGTGTGTGTGTGTGTGTGTGTGTGTGTGCGTGTGTGTGTGTGTGTGTGTCCGTCCGTGTGCATGTGTGTGCACTTCGGTGTATGTATATGTCTTGTTATGTGCCTTTTAAAGATTCCAGAATACTTTAGTCTATCATTAAAGTCTATCATTAGTTAGTAGGGGTTGCATGATTTCTACACTTGAAAATCGATTCTTATGCTACACTGACTATTCGCTGACGATATCCTAAAATAACCACAGAAGCCACATGGAGCATGACATGCCCTTTCCAGTGAGCCCTGCATCGCACTGTTAGCTCTCAGGAACCCACGCAGAGACAGATCCTGGAATCCTGCACATTCATGTCTGACCTAAGTACAACCTAAGCAGCCTTGCCGAGATGCTCGCCTGTGGTGGAGTTCCAGAGATCCAAACGAATGTAGAGCACCGTAACTCTCTCCTATGACACATGACTTTTAATCTAATTAGCATCGCTAAGATAATGTACACTTTAGCCGTCACTGTAACATTAACTTTGATGTATTTTCATGTCTGAGACTAAATTTAATACTGGTAGCTTTAGCTTAAACAGTGATATTTAATTTTTGTGGTTGTAACTGACATTATTGTGGCACAGTCTTTACTTTTTACTTCATGTTCCATTTTTACAGTGAACACTTCATGAGCACCAATTTCAGCCTTAAGGAATGTCTTACCCAATATAACTGCATTCCTACAGAGAGTTTGTTTAATATAGTTTCAGGCATTTCATTCCGCAGGCAATTTGTGACTGCAAATATGCATACATTTCTGTGATCCTGCTGGTGTGGATTCGTGGCAGTTTCTTTTTGTTTAGTGGCACACACAAAAGCTCTACTAGCTCCTTCTCTTGTGGAGAAACCAAAACCTGCATTCTGAATCATAATCTGGATATTTGATTGCCATTCAATTTCCCAAAAACCTGTTTATGTGGCCCTGCGTTAAATGCACTCATCATCAAAAGAATAGACAAATGTTTGCACCCAGAAGGAATCAACCGACAACTTGGTGGGTAGGTTTGCCATCATAAGACATGCGAATGATTCAAGTTTCGCACTCGGGCTGGAGTTAGTCCACCTCCATCCCTAGAGCAAAATCAGCAGGAGCTGTGTGAGAATATTTAAGCTGCATGGGATGGACTATCGCAGGACACCATTAGGAACCTCTACAACGTCATACTGAGAGACTACTTTCTCATCAGTTATCGTTCCTGGTAACCTTTATTCTCCTTCTGAACAGGAAAGCAAACACTGCCTTCCGGGTGCAACTATTCGTTTGATGATGAATATAATGTGTGTATGTGCGTGCGTGTTTGTGTTGTTTATTTCAGAGCAGGTGCAGTGTTTGGTGAGGACCTGCTGCTGAGCTGTGGTTTCGTACTATGTAAAGGTCTAGTATGTCCTCTGGACCTGCTCTCTGTGCGCCTTTCCTCTGGCCAGCGTCTCTTCTCCTTCCTCTCTCTTGCCTGGGGCTTTGTGGCAGATGTGGACATTGAGAGCGAGAAGTATCGCCCCGTGGGGGCAGTGCGCTTCCTGGTCGGCGCCATAGTCCGTCTAGCGTCTTTACGAACCTACCAGGGCAGGCTGGCTTTCTTGCTGGCGGCAGAAGAGTCCAGCACAGCTGCCTCCTCTCCCCCTTCATTTTCTACTTCTTCCTACTGCTCGTCTGTGCCATGTGGATCAAATGCACAACAGCATCACAGCCCTAAACGTCAAGCCACAAGTAAGAATGTTGTAATCCATGCCATTAATATTGAATATGCTAAATTTGATAACTCTTTACTTGAATCCTGCCACGTGACATTGACATGACTATGCTGGAAATGTCATGTCTTGTTTAATAATGTAGTGTGTGTTTAATAATGTACTTTAAATTTAAATAATTTAAATAAATAAAAGCTTAATTTTGAAACATAGGTACAATTCCCAGACCATTTCCCACTATATTTAATTTCTCTGTAAGTAGTTTATCATTTTAAAACTCCTTTTAGTTTAACATTTATCATTAAGCATAATTTTGAGAACAAACTCCATAACCCACACAGGCACTGACCTAAAGGAGCATGGGCCAGTCGATGACCTTATGATCCCTCTCGGAGAGCCTGTACCCTCAGACTGGACCGAAGTGGTGGAACGTGACTTCGTCCTGGTTCTGGCCACCTGTCACTCTCACCTGGCAGAAGACCTGATGGTGGCACCGGATGCCCGACCGGATGATGGCCACATTCACCTGTTTTACGTGACAGCGGGTGTGTCACGGCCGGCCCTTCTCAGGATCTTCCTGGCCATGGAGAAGGGGACGCATCTGGCCTGTGACTGCCCACACCTGGTGTACCGCCGAGTCAGGGCACTGAGGCTAGAGCCAGTCACACGGCCCGGAGTCATCACAGTGGACGGGGAACAGGTAGAGTATGGCCCCATCCAGGTGCAGGTGCACAGGGGACATGCAAGGCTCATCTCAGGATAACCTCAAACGTTCTTATGTTAGCGATAATGCACCTTTGGGGTACTTTTGATGAAATGGTGGTGTTGTTCCAATCCTGAATCCTGAATTCAAGAACAAGAAACTTTGGTGCAACTTACTGGCTATACGAGAAGGGATAAGAAGTCTAGCCATTCCCTCATGACGGCACATATCAGCAGGACAGTAGGCAAAGGTGTTCTAGCCAGCTGTTTTCAGTGTTGAAATTCTGAAAAAGCTCATTTTCTTCAGGATTTAAAAGATCGATATAAAGGTTTAGGTGAGAGCATTACATGAGAAAACAAAATTAGCTCAAGTTGAGTGTTTGCATTTTAGACATTGTCTTATTACTTGATGGCTGAAACAATGGCTGAACATCTACGCCATTTGAAGCGGACAGCACAGATCACATGGGCTTAGCTTGCTAATTCAGTCTCTCTGGTGTCGAATGCCCTGGTGTCTGAACTTGACTGAATGCAACATCAGGCTGGGCTCACAAGAAACATGCAGTGTAGAAGTGCCAAAGTTACTCGAACTACGCATTTCAGTCATTTTTATTTTTTTACTGCGAAGAGAATTTCTGGGTTTTTATCGGACTCATTTTCTTCCGTTCTTAGTTTCTGGTTTCAGGTTAGGATGATCTTGCTGGTTTTGCTGCTGGCTCTGTGCTGCCGGATGTGTATTTGTTAAGTCCTATAGGAGTGCATTATGCACTGAGCTGTCTGAATGAATAAGTGTGACGTGCACTAACAGAGCAGAAGCTCTGTGTGTGTGCTGGTTTAGAGAGAAGCACACGTTATGTGGCTCACGCGTGAAGAAAATCTGCTCTATGACAGTGTTACTTACCAGACCTTCTGTTTGCTTTAACTTCCCTGAGGGAAAAGGCCTTTACTACATTAACAACTCTGAATGTTTTCTGATATATGTAATGCTGAGTATTGTGCTGACTGTTATATAAAGCTCTGCTCGTTTTTATAGTTTGTGCAAGAACTTGACCTAGGTGACTTGTAAATCGATGATGATGCTCGATAATCGTTGAATTCATGTAGAACTAGAAAAAAAAAATATTTTAAACAGCTTGCTAAGTAACATTAACCACTATAAACATGTAATATTTTATTCCCCATGTACGATCAAACAGTAGATTATTAATAGGCGTTAATAAGCTGTTTATGCTACAGTACAGCAGATTTCCCATGTTTTTTTTTTTATCTGGATTTGATGGTCAGAGACATATTGACGTACTCTCAAGAGATATTTTAAAATGGTCAATTTATTTTCCATTTAGATGTGTTCTGATGGTTCAGATTAATAGCAAAATAATGAAAATATAAGACTCCATGGCTTCCCCCTGGGATCTATAGCACTTACTCTACAATGTTGGAAATCACCATCTGAATAGGTAACACAAATCTGAATATTAGAGACAGGTGTGCTGGATTTGAACCATGATTTGCCACTCATGTTCTAGAGGGTTCCTGCAAGTGAGTCCACACTGAATGGGTATGACTGAAACTAAATAGATGAAGACGTAAAAATAAGTATGCTCCTGTCCATTTATCCTTTACCTTTGGAAAGAAGAGGGTGATATGTTTGGTTAAAAAAATAATCTAAGAAAACATAAAGAGGTATATTTGTCCTTTTCTACAACAAATAATTTTTTTGTAGAAGATTGTTAGCATTGGTCCTTCTGAGCAGTGATTGGTTAGCATCACTGCTACTGAGCACTGATTGGTTGGAAATCTGAAGGTACTGTTAGCAGGTCCTATACCTGAAGTTCAAAAAGAGATTAAAATGATATTTGTTGTTGCTATGTGAAGAGAAAACAAGTGTGTATTGCATCTGTATGAAATTAGTAAGCATATGCAAATTTAATTTAAAAGCATTTACAATATTCTTCAAATTCTCCAAAGGAACCCATACATGCTGGGAGCGCCCTCTAGTGTCTGACCACCCAAAACACATTATTGAGTGACAGCTGTTGTCGCTGAATATTTTGTAGTCACAGTTTTCAACTACTTTTAAAATGATAACTACTCCATAAGAAGAGTTATTACTCAGTATTATATTGTTTAATATGTGATTGTCAAATGAGGTTTTTTTTAAAAAAAAAGCTTAAGCTAAAAATAGAACAGAAAGTAATTTATTTCACCTAGGCCTAGTCTCAACCCTTGGCTTATATTAACAGTATATAGATGGCTAACATGCTGACAACATGAAGGTTTACGCCTTTATCAAAGGCTTTTAGCCAAAGGTGTGCTCTGTGGGAATAACGTCTTTGACAGGCTTTTATAATTGGTCTTTTTTTGTGTGTGTGCACTGCAGAATTTAAAACACTTTGTTTCTCTTTAACACCAGTCATATTTTCGCTCCCCACTGAGTCTTTTCACATGTTCAAGCGATCCAAAGCAGTCTAATGTGTTTCTGTGCTCAGCTACTAACACTCCTTTTCTCTCTATGGCTTTTTCTCTCTCACTTTCACTCTCTTCCTATCTGTCTCTCTTAAAGCTCAGTGTGAATATTGTATATGGGGGTTTGATTTAATGCAGGAGAACATGCTAGCGCTGTCAAAGCCACTAAGCATCATTGTGGTTGCCACAGTGGTTCAATAAGACTAGCAAGCCTTTTCCAGATCGGAAAAAACCAGACACAGCGCAGTGTTAAAATCAGTAGCAATTCTATAGTAGTAGTAGTAGATGTGACCAGCTTTAAGTATGAACACAAGCATCTGATGCCAAGGCACCTTGTTTGGTCCCATTCGTCTGGTTCACGTAGCAGCAATGTCACACCAAGTGTGGAGTGGGAACAGAATAATTGAGGTTGTCCACATACATTTGGCCACCAATCCAGTTTAATATGTAATATATTTCTAACCCTATACAAACAACATAGAAGCTAACCAAAATTTTAGAGTCGAGTCAACATGTGATTGAGGCTCCATCGCTGCTGGAGAATCAAAACTATGCAGCACATCAAACCAAAGTTCTGTTAAACTTATCCAATCTCAAAACAGTTCGTACAAAGTAGGTGGAGCATGGATCTGCAAAGACATTTTCCCATAGCTGTTTATGGACTGATTGCCCTGTTCCTGTTCTATGTTGGGCACAAACCATGTTGGTAAGCTGAATTACAGGATGGGCATTGGGAAGAAGGAGGGATGGGACGGGGTGCACTTAATAACAAATTACACCTGCTACTCCCTCCCACTGCGTAGGCTTTATGATTGTGCTTTTCTTTCATTTTATCCTTTTTCCTCACCCACAATCACCCAGGGGCCCATATGTTCCAGCTATTGTTTTGAAATGGACACGCGCTATAAAACTATGTTCAAGAAAAGGAAAATTCATACTAAATCTGCTGTAGTAAAACATTTTGGAACAACATGAGCTTTTTTCCTGCCAGCTAATGCTGTATGTTGTATGTACTCAGATAAATGTGATAAATATGAACTTTCTTGAGTATTTAAAACACATTTGGCATTACAGTTCAGTCTTGAATTAGGTTTAATCCACACTGCTTATTCAAGACCTAGGCTTTGTCCACAAAACAGTCCCTATGTTTTGTTTCTGGCATCATCTGCTCTGCTTTTATTTTAAACCAAAACAGCAAAAAAGACAGGAATAGAGCCTAACAAACTTCAGCTCCTATGCTAACAGATGTTCCACTATAATTGGAGGTACTGACCTACTTCTATGATACTTCTACTTACATAGAAGTACAAAAGTACTAATTGTATTTTTACATGCATGTTAATAAGTCCACCATACATTATGCTAAACAATGAATTACCAGATATAATACAATACTGTGCAAATGTCTTGGGTCTGCCGAGGAAAGGCTGTTGAGCCATTTATCTGGGCATTAAGTGTTTATTTCAAATGTGATTTTAACCTCTGTCAGTGTGTTTGCTTAAGCAAGAACTATTTTTAAATATTTTTTCATGGATGACTAATGTACAGAACTGCTGTGTTCCCTGATAATCTGGTCTATGATATGAACAGTCAAAACTTAAAATCTTAAAACAAATTTGAACAGGCCAAAAAAACACTGGACCTCATTCACAAACCATTCTTAGGAAGAAACCTTGGAAACACCTCCAAAAACCCTTTTTAATCAGCATTTATGAGACTTTATATAGCATGCATAATGCCTGGCATAAGGCTATTGAATAGTTTAAAATTACATTTTAACATTTCATAAAGCAAGAGTATATAACTTCTCATTGCAACACTGTAGACATGAATATGGTTATGTACTATAACAGAATTCTGGTATATTTGTTGTGTAACAACTCAACCCACCAGAGCAGCTGCAACCAGCTTAGCAAAAATGAAGCACCGCTTGAGCATGTTTTGTAATATTAATTAAGAAAAAAAAAACAGAACTTTTATATGTAGGGTGAATTTGATAGTGTAATTTGTTTCTAGCTAACTAGTAACTGAATGTGTTATGGAAACTGACTTAAAGACATATACTCTTGTTTTATGAAATATTATGCATATAATTTGACTACTTCAGATCAATTACACACACCTATGAATGCCATTATTAGGTTATATATATTGTATAATGCCTTATATAGGCAATTATAAAACATAATGAGTACACGATACAGAAGTACTACTGAAATTCCTTCTTAAAGCCCACATACACAGTTTTCAGGAAGATTCTGATATTCACCAATGTTTTCTTATCTGGGATTTGTTTGTTCTTAGACAAGAACAGAATCTACATATGCTCAAGAGCACTCACGGTGAGAAGGACACATCATGAATCAGACTTTTTAGGACATTTCTCCAGAACAAATACAAGAAAAAACTTGTTGAAGGATTTGGTGAATGAAGTCCAGTGTGTTTTATAATTCCTACTGATTGTAATATTAGTCTTGAGTTGATTATATATTTACATTTAGGCATTTAGCTGACGCTCTTATCCAGAGCAACTTACAAGGTTATTGCTTTTACAGGTAGGCCAGTGCAGTGTTAGGAGTCTTGACCAAGGACTCTTAGTGGTGTAGCTCAGCATTAGCTACCTAGACTGGGATTCGAACCCCCATCTCCCACATGGGGTGGTAGTGCTCTGGTGGGTAGTGGTGTTAACCGCTGACCCACACCAACCACATATATAAGACTTATCGGGGACTTGTGTGGGAAAATCTGAAGAAGCATAACACCTGTTAAGTGTACGCTTATAATACACATTGCAGTATTTTCCTCATGCAGGCAATAATAACAGTGTTGCAACATGACCATTATTGTCATATGCTGTAAAACGCACAAGGAAATTAAAGAGGAATTTCATGGAAGTTTCTGTATGATTCCGTCGTAAACAATGTCATTCAGAGCGGTTCGACGTGTAATGGTTAAAGGAATAGAAACAATGACATAATGACTTTAAATTTTTGGTAATATGAACCAGTGGTCGTGGTGTCTTTAATACAAATGTAGCCAATTTATAGATATACATAGATGTAGCCAGTGCTAAGTATGATTTTGCTATAGCACACTGTGCATGTACTTCTCCACAGATGCAGAACCATCATAAAACAAAGTCTCAGACTCCAGACATCAACGTCTCAGACATATGGTACATTTATCTAGAGATTATGGAGCATTTCACATCAAACCACACAGAATGACTTTTTGTTGACATCTTAACTATTACATTATACAGAACTCTGGGGAACAAATACTCTTTACATGTACATGACGCTGCACAATGGCAGAATGCTTAGGCTGTAGTAGCCCACAAAATCAGCTGCATTAGCCTGATACTATAAGTTGTGTCAACATGCAAATATTCAAATAGATTAAATTCAAAGGTATTTTATAGGAGGTTACTATATGAATTTAGACTCTTAGTCTGCAGCAGCAGGACTCTCAACAAGAGCACAGTTGTACTGATTGCTCCTTAAAGCACACAATACATGTATATTTGAAGCACATAGACCAATTTTTCTAAACAGCTCATATTTGCCTGACTGAGTTTCTGCCCTTTTAAGCTGTTTCCAAATCAATATTAATCAAATTTAGTGAAGAGCACTGCCTGAAAGGTCTCAAGCCATAAAGCAGCAGTGTATTAGACTTTGGTGCCATCTTATGGGCAAACAAATGTGTTAAGACTGTTATGTGTGAATTATGTATATGGGTGCTAACCTACACTGTTTTTTTTAATCCTGAGGCCAGCATGAGTGAACTAGAAAGGTGAAACTATGTTAAACAAGAAGAAGGGCTTTGTTTTGATGTGAAGATATGAAATGATTTGACAAATACTGTAATCTGAGAATTGTGTATGTAACTGAGAGAACTATGTAAATTATATCTCTATACTGTATTTTTTCATATGCTGGGTTCTACATTTTGTTATAACTGACAATCCCATAAAAGATGTGAAATATAATAATAAAGTCTACTATGAAATATGAAATAATGAAATCTGATTTGTTGCATACAAGCTAAAGCAAAACACAAACAAAACTGTACCCTCAGTCTTAATCCTAGACATCTCATCTTCACACACAGCGTTCGTGAAGAGGTGCATATTGCTGCCGTCAGAATTATACCTTATATCTCCAAAATAGTGACTAGTAACACCCAGTCCTGTCACAAAGCCGGAGAAAAGGTAGTGAAACAGAGCAGTGTGAAAACAGCTGCTGTAGTAAAACTGATTTTAAGAGCTGCTATTTTAAGCTGCAGTGTCCCTACAGCAGAGAGAATCTTGGTGCTGTTTTCATTGTGCATCATTTATTCAGGGATTCTCTCCCTGCCACACAGGGTTGCCAAATTCATGACTTTCCTGAAAAATCCAGGTAGTTTGAAAGTGGGGTGCAGGTGGAAATTACAAAGATGCAAATAGGTTTTTATATGCAGTACTTGGTAAATAAAAAATGTTTAAAAATCAAAACAAACTGTCTAATGAATGTATATTGATTGTGATGTTGAATGACTGGCAACCCAGGGACACACAGACATGTAGAGTTCAAGAAGCAGTAGAGGGGCAGGCTACATTGGCCAGAATTATTCCTACAAGGACAACAGAAGTTCAAGAATAATATGAGTGTAGTAAATTTTAACCTTTAAGACACATTTTGGGTCAGTTTTACATTCTGACAGACTTTAAGTAAACATTTACTTGTATGTTCGAGCTGAGTGATTAAAACAGCACATATTATATATCGTCGCTGTCCAAAGAAAAACGTATCTCCATTTTTGTTGATTTTTACTTTTGTGCATCATTTGATCACATGAGCTGACATTTACATTGTGTAAAAATTTCACAATGAATGGACCAACAGAAATGGCCCAAAATCACTTGGAAAAAAAGTCTGGTTCCATTGACTTACATTAGAATGAAATTAGGTTTTTGCTCTCTCCTGTAAAGCTGCCATTTTGGAGATACATGTTTTTCTTTGGACAGCGACGATATACACCCATCTGGTAGATCATTATGACCACCTTAATGTATCTACACTCTTTATCCATTTTATCACTCCTCACTTAACTCCTCACTTTATTTCAGGTACGTTATTCTCTGGGTCTCTTAATCGTCTTGACTGTTGACCAAAGCACTGTGTCATACTGCACTCTTAAAAAACAGTTCTTTGAGTAATGACATTTTAGGACCTTTTTGGTTCCCCAACTGAAAAAAAAATGAGCTTGAAGAGCATTTGAAAAGTTTTATACCAGTTTAAATGTTGTTTCTAGAACATATTTTATAAGGTAGTTCTTTAAACTTTATAAATGCTTTAAACACTAATAGATCTCGTTTCCCAAAAATATTTCTATCAAGAACCGTCTACTGAAAGGCTATTGAAAATTGTTATATGGCATTGTACAAAGAACGCATGTTTAAGGTTTTCATCTTAAACTGAAAGTAATAAAGCTTGAGATATTTAACAGACAGCTGCGTAAGGAATATGTAGCTTTTATTGCACGTTTATGAATTTAAACGTAATACATGACTGTATTTAAAAGAATGAAAAAAAAAACAACACAAAATGGAGAAATGCAAGCAAACACCGTTATCTGACACACATAAAAGGGTATACATTTTTCCAAACATGCACCATCTCAACACCAGAATCACCACTAAACACAAGAGTAACCCCAAAATACTTTCAAATATATATATACCAAACTACAATCTGTATAATATCCCTGTAATGTGTTCCTGTTCTGAAGACAAACATTGCTTTGTCCTAGTGATTTCAGGAAGAGAACTGGAAGCTGGAGTATGAGTGAGAATCTGTTGAGTCAGTAGATGCCATGGGGAGCAGAAGGAGTCCAGTAGCAGGATCTTTCTTGCACAGTGCCATGGCTTGCTTGTATGTGACTTTCTTCTTCGTTACTGGGTCAACCAAATCCTTCAGATGATTTAAATCATCTTCAAGGTCGCTTGCCACAGATTTGTCGAGCATATTCATGCTGATGGCACTCTGCAAGCTCATTCTTCCAGCTTTGTTGGGGTTGACAAGGCCACCTGTGACAAGCTGTGCTTCCATATACCGCCTAGCATTTTCAGTGGATATCCAGCCCTTTTGAGCTGCCTCCCCTGCTGATAGACGCTCTTTGGTTACAGGGTCCTCGACACCTGTGAAGGCCTTTTGAGCATTAAGGAGCTTTTGCATTTGACTTGAGTCAATTAAGCCACGTTCTGCTGCCTTGTGAACCGAGTAGCGTTCCTTCTTGTTGATGTCCACAATTCCTCCTGTGGCTGCTTGAGCTTCTAGAAGCCTTTGAGCCGTCTCTAGATCGATCAGTTTACGAGTCATGGCACTTCGCACGGACATGCGGCTGTTTGTTGTCGTGTCCAGAATACCCGAGATGGGGAA
This sequence comes from Semaprochilodus insignis, assembly GCA_034552555.1. NCBI lineage: Eukaryota > Metazoa > Chordata > Actinopteri > Characiformes > Prochilodontidae > Semaprochilodus > Semaprochilodus insignis. The sequence continues at coordinate 40,790,494 of CM067475.1, read as the reverse complement.
CGTCTCATCTCCACTGGTGATCACCATGGAGTTCAAGTATCCGTTGCTTGAGTGGAAGGTCCGTTGAGTCAGTGTGGAAGTGTTGTAGCTGTTCTGCAGAGACGTTGATGTGGATTTTACTGGTGAGGATGGAATTGTGCCTGAACTGGTATAAGAGCTCGCCTTCTTCTCTCCCGCAACCATCAGCGCAAACTCTGAGATGGGAATTTTGCCCTCCTTGTATTGCTGCACATCATACTGGGTCAATCTTCCATTCTTCAGTGCTTCTTGGATGGAGTACGTCTTCCCACTTTTCCGGTCTTGTAGAACGGTGGTCTCACCATCAGCACCAGTATTTGTGATTTCTTCCCAGCTGCATTCAAGTGTCTGTAGGTGTAAATATTGGGCCCGGTCAATAAGACCTTCCACGTAGGCATCATAAGGTGACATATCTTTCCCTGTCTCTGGATCCAAAATAGTGATTTTGGTGGACTTGGTGGTCTCTCTGGTCTGTTTCTCCGAATGATCCTCCTTTTTCAAGTTGTTCTGCAACTCTATAATGGTGACCTCCCTTTGGCGTATTCTGTCTTTCTCCACTAGGATGTCCTTCTCCAGACTCTGTATCTCGGACTCCAGCTTGATGATCCTCTGTTTGTACGTATGGGTCCTCTCACTCAGTAGTTTAGACTCATGCTGGAATGATACACTGATTTCTTGCCTTTCAGTTTCCAGTCTCTTCAACTCCCGGAGGAGTTCATCCCTCTCTTTAAGTAGTGCGGTCCTAGCCAGGGTAAGGGTGGTCTCCTCTTTCGAGACAGTCATCACTGTCGTCTGAATACGACTCATCTTCAACTGAAGCCGTTGGATTTCATCCTCATGGTTTCGCCTGGCACTCTTGATTTGCGATACTTGGTCTCTTAGCCGCTCTCTTTCAGCCTCCACGGCTTGGTCCTTCTCAACCCGGATCACCTCCTTATAGATTGTCCTCTCCACAGATTTCTCCTTTGTCAGGATGTCTACCTGGACCTTAAGGTTTCGGGTGTCCCTTTGAAGGGTGGTGATCTTGTTGTTCTCATTCTCCAACTCAATCCGAAGGCCGTTCATTAGTTTGTCCAAATTGGGATCCCTCTCTACTTTCACAACCTCCTCAATTATAATCTTCTCTTCAATGGGTGGAGGGCAAGTCTCAAGCTCATAGATCCGAGACTTGATTTGCCTGAGTTCTGTCTCCACAATAATCTTCTTCTGCTTATCATCCATCTGGGCCAGACTCTTTTCCCTCTCCAAAACAAGGGCCCTCAGCTTCTGCACTTCTGTGTCCACTGCCCATCGTGACTTGGATTCCTCGCTGAGTCTCTTGGTTAGCCTCTCATGCTCAATAATCTGTTTCGGGTCCTTCTGGACATGCACAATTTCCTGGTACACAATCTTCTCCTCAGGCTTCTGTCTCTCCAGTACAATATACTTCTGGTTAAGATCAAAGACGTTTTCTTCTACAATGCGACGGCGCTGAAGTTCCTCGTGTACTTCTTTTCTCAGTTTTTCAGCCTCCTTCTCCAGCAAAGGATCGTTTTCATATCTTATCACTTCCCTGGTGAGAATTTTTGTTTCTATCTTGGATTTCTCAACCTTCCACTCGTCTCTTTCTTTGCAAAGAATGTTCAGCCGATCCACGGTAGAGCTGTAGGTGGCACGAAGGCGGGTCAGCTGTTCATTCAGCCTTGCTATCTCCCGAATAATTTCTGGGCTCCTTTCTTCTTTAACGATTTCGTGAGTCGTTTCCTTCACCTCCACCTTGGGTTTCTGAGAACGCAGGGTCTTAACGTCCACCATCAGTATGTTGATCTCGTTCTCAATCTCGACACGCCTTCTGCTCAATTCTTGAAGTTCTTTTCTCAGGCGTCTCAGTTCTATCTCTGTTTCAGCATCAACTCTATAAATTTCATTTATGATCTCCTTAACTTCGATCTTGGGCTTCATCGTCTGTACTTGAGTGAAATGGAGCTGAAAGCTATTAATCTCCTTTAGCAAGATACTGGTTTCTTGCATCACTTCCTCCAGGCTTGTTCGAAGAATCCTGGACTCTCGTAAGAGCTCTGGGTCTTGCTCTACCTTCTTTATCTCCTTTACGATAACCTTGGGTTGCACAGTGGGGATAATTCTCTCCAGTGTATTAATCTGGCTTCTTGTGTGAAAGATCTCATCGTTCAGGTTCTTGCATCTGATGCCCTCACTTGAGATTTCATCCTTAAACATAATGACAGCTTTCAGCATTTCAGGATCTTTCTCTAGTTTCACCACCTCCTTCTTTACCACTCTTTCCTTAATTGTCGGTTTCTTTCGCTCCAGGAAAGTGATCTCAGTAGTCATTTGCACTGCTTCAGTCTCCCGCACTCTAATTTCTTCACTTAACCTCCGGATCTCTTCTCGAATCCGAGTAGCTTCCTTATCTAGTTGGGGATCTCTTTCATACTCGGTGAAAACCTTGGTCACAAGCTTTGGCTTGATGTTGGTCACCTCATGCTCCACCCGAACAATCTTCTGATTGACGCTTTCGATCTCTGTATGGGTTCCAGACCGTTTTAAGACCTCTTCGTGTATTCTTTTCTTCAGTATTTCAAGATCAGCCTCCAGTTTGGGATCACGGTAGTACTGCAAAATCTCTTTCTCTTCCACTCTTTCCACTCCTCTTCGGCTTCTGAGTGACAACATCCTTGTCCTGAAAGTGTCTAGTTCGTTCTCAGCTTGAACACGTCGAGAGATCTCTTCAGCCAGCTCCCTTTTCAGGGTTTCCACCTCCTCATACTCCCTCTGCTGGCTCTGTAGCTGTAATTGCTGGCGCACTACTACATGGCTCACAATCTCTTCATTCTGTTCAGCAGGACAGTACAACAGAGGAGGAGCATTGTTGGTGAGTATACTGATAGCAGTGTATGGGAATACTCCCTGGTAGATGTGTAATTAATGTACATTTGACCACTTACTGTTGTTGACATCTAATTTATGTAAAGTATCAACTAATTCTAAATTTTCATTGTTACTCAAATCCAGACAAATTCTAATCAGTAAGCTATATATTTTTTCACCACAGAAATGCAGAAAATTTGACTAAGATTACCCAATTTGATGAATACATTATACGTATTACCTTGACATACACTCTGACATACCAAAAGTCATGGGATATCACTATGAAAATTGATTACCTCAGGGGACGGCTTGAGAACACCCACACCTGTGTAAGTTGAGGTTAAACGCTGGTCAGCGTGCTCATGGCAAGGTGACATGAATTATCAGAGTTAAAACAAAGTATGATAGTGGAATGCCTCACTTGGGCTCATGTCTGGCAAATGTGCAGGCCACACCATTCGTCAGAACGCTTCAGAATGCTACTTAAACAATTCTGTACACCTTGGACCCCAGGGCATAATGCATTATCCTGCTGGAATATCCTTCTGGGGAAACATGAAGTCTATGAAGGGTGGTACAAATGTGACACCGGGGATCGAGGAGTGTTAAGTGCTTGCACAACTTCGGAAGAGGAATGTCCTATCTGTGTGGCATCTACTATCTCGCCTCATTCGAAATCTGATAATTCACATCACCTTGCCAAGAGCATGCTGGCCAAGGTTCAACCCCACTCATAAAATAACCGAGCTGGGCCCTGAGGTAACTCCACTTAATCAATTTACAACCAACTTTATGCTATGTGTGCTAACAGCACTGTCAAATCTGACCCTGATATCCTGCTTCTGACCACATGTCAATACTTATACTCACCTTGTTAGCGACGTTCTTGGCATATCTCATTTGGTCGAGAAGCTGAATGTTCTCTGCCAGCGTTTCATTGTATCGGTTCACAACACTTCTTTCCTACAAAAACAAAAACACTCTGTCATCCTGATATAAAGAGAATCAATTAAGAAAACCAACCACTTTATAACATACCTTGCTCTGTACAGCACTGGCAAGAGTGAGGGAGTAACGCTTTTGGATATCAGTCTCAGCATCACCTGTAATGCTGCGGTACCTATAAGGGATGGCTTCATATTCCTAGTAACACAGACAGAAATGAATTCCTTTTAAAGCCCCAGTAAAGACCTGTCTCCCCGATTATAAGCTAAGAGGCCATAGAAAGAAAAGTCTTACCTTAAGGATGTTCTGCAGTTCAGCAGAAAGGTTCACAATTCTGTCCACATCATCTGACTTTCTATTGAGCTCTTCAATTGCCCTCTAAAATTAGAAAAAAAATCTTTATATACTTCAAGTGTAACTTTTAAAAGATGTAGCACATGTAGCATTTGGAGTCTTGCTCAAGGACTCTTAGCGGTATAGCGTGGCCAACTATTTAAGCAAACCCCAATCTACAGTATGTAAGGCAATATTTGCTGTGCTTAGGCATAGTTGTAACTCATTTTGGTCACACCTTATTTGGATGGTCCCCTATAAAGGATCTTCATTTATTCTAATCATTAACAATGTTTCTAATGATCCTCAAATGATTCAAAATTATAAAATTTGATTTACGGGTATGTAACATTAAACAGACCTTCTGTGAGCTCAGCTTGGTAGCGATTTCCGTCTCACTGTCTCTAGTATATATCTTGTTGTTGGGTATGTTGTTCATAAAGTTGTTGAGAGACTGAGCAGACGTCTGGAAACTCTGGTACTTGTTGGCTGCTTCTTGCATCAGGGCTAACCTGTAATGACATGTCAGGAGACGGCTTGATTATACTGGAAATGAGGAAAATGGGAAACATTGAGGTGACATCTTATGTTTAGTCTAGCTCAGTGATCACCAATCCTATCCACACAGAACCAGCAGGAGCACACCTCATGTATCAAATCAGTTGTTTGAAAACAGGCTAACTATTTAAGCAAGTAGAGTCAGGTGTGCTTCTGCTTGGTTGGAATGGAAACCTGCACCCAGCCCAAAGCCTTGCGGATCAGTGACCCCCAGATTAAGTATTTCCAGACTCACCTCTGCTGTAGCTGGTTGATGATGTTAGCGTAACGGTTTCTGAGGCGTCTGACCTCAGTCTTCTGACGGTTGATGTCAGGACAGTATTCCTGGAAACTCTTTTGTAGATGGCCGCACAGCTGCTCTGTGAGCTCAAGATCCCGGTTCAGTTTCTGGATGTCATCTATTTTGGCAGCGACGTCCGTCTGCACTTTCTAAATCATAATTCAAGACAAAACCGTGAGATCGACCCATCACCTCCGTCTCAGTTCAGTGGAAATAAATTTAAAAATTTTATCCTCTTTAGAAATACATTTTCACATTGATTTATTTACTTCATTGATTTATTTATTGTATGTTTTGTGTGTTTTGTCTTTGTCTTTGTTTTTGTTTGGTGTTTTTCATTGCTGTGCAGAACCAGGAGATATGATTTTCACTTGAAAATGAACTGGAGCTCAGTGGACAGTTAATAAAGCTTAAGCTAATAAAAACCCTTAAATAAATGTATGTGAATTGGCCTTGTGCTCCTACCTCGAGGTCTTGAGTATGGTCCTGGATGGCACCGGGCTTATCCAGGATGACAAAGTCCCTGGCCAGCTTGTCCTCAAACCCTGTCAGAGTCTTGTCTACCCTCCTAATCTGGTTCTCCAAAAACATCACAGCGTTTGCCCTTTGGAAATACAAAAAAGGTTAAAGAGTTGCTCCAATAGGGAAGATATATGGAATGCAGTCATTTCCTGTAATCGTAAATGGTATAGCTTGATTAAATATCAAATTATCATAATTTATCCCTAGGTGAAATATCAAAATAGCTTAATTATCCCTTACTCCAGATGCAGTCGATGCAGTACGACATGTTTATTATCTGTTGTCTGCTTCTGTAGTGTACAGCAAGAGATGAGGCTAACACTACTAACATCTCAAGGCTGAAAATGTGGTTGACAAAATCATAATCCAACATAGGTTTGATGTTAAATGTACAATAGCTTAGCTTCCCTGCTAAGTTACAACATTGTGCATCTGTGTGTTTGCCAATTCCCGTAATTTATATGTTTACTTCCCTAGACTAAAATAAGTCCTGAATCACTTTGATATCATTTGATAAGAAATGAAGATCTGGATGTGTTTGAGTGCACTTTTGGGCAATGTCTCTCACCAGTGTTTGTTAGCAATATTAGCCTAGCCTCTCCCACTGTACACTAAAGTAGTAGAAGTCAGATATGAACGTGTCTTGGCTTATCGACTGCATCTGGGGTAAGTGAGAAATCATGTTAATTAGATTTCTCACCAAACTACTCCTTAAAGGACCTGCTTCAGTTCACTAGATCTTAGTCATATCAATCTAAAAGCAATGTACTTTTTGCCATAGAGGTCAGTGAGGGCGTTCAGGTCCTCAATCTTGTTCGTAGCAGTGCTCAGTTTCTCAGGGAAGGAAGAAGTAAAGGGCCCCAGGGGCTTCCGGGACAGGAGAGGCTCCACTTCTCTTTGAATCGATGCTTTCTCTGCCTCCAGATTGCTTAGGGTCAAGACAGCTCTCTAGAAGAGAGTACAGTAGCGTTTCAAGCCAACAAGGCAACAACAGTAACAACGGGAGTAACAACAAGGTATTTTTGGATGCAACATCTTCATTTTCTTGTCTCTCCTATTAAATTAAATGTCTGATCAAGTTAAGTGTCTTACTTCATGATCACGGACTCTTGTGTTAAGATCTCCAGTGTGGTCAGCCACATCCAGAGGAGCTCTAAGTCTGCCGAGGACCTGCTTCTCCAACTTCAGCAAGTCAGCAATGAGCCTGTCCAGACGGCTAGCCAGATCCCCAGCCTTAGAAGAGTCTTCAGGAGCACTGTTCACAATCACTGTAGGCAAGGAACGGAACAGGCCAACCTCAGGTAACGGTCAGGTAAATGGCATAAAGCTAGGTAATGCTTTAAAGCTACCACGCAACTGTTCATACGTGCCACACTGTGTTGCAAAGCAGATGAGAAAAAGTCCAGCTATAATTTATAGTAAGTGTCGTAATCAGAACACCAGTGGATGTTTCTGAGCTCAGTCTAGCTCAGTCTATTCCAAGTAAAACACTACTCACAATGTAAACTAAAGCAGATTCTCGATCTCACAAAATAAATGTCTTTAAATTGTTTTATTTAAAAATATTACAGTTTTACAGCATTAATATCAAGTATCGTGTCGTCTACTACCATTGTTTTGTGGTCTGGGTTGTAGAAAATGAATGAATACAAGGTAAGCAGCACTCAAAGACTATGAGCAGTGCTGGACATCATAACTGGGTAGTGACTGGTGGTCATACGTGCATCTTCATTAGAAACATTGGCTTTATTATGGTATTGTTTGAACTGATGTTATATTAAATTGTTGTATTGTTATTTTGTATTGTTTTGTTTATTTATGTAATTATTTCTTTTTTATTTTATTGTTTTGGTTTTTTTTTTAATCGATGAGCGTCATAGGGATTGGGATGGTGGGAGGGCTGAGTGCTCCAATTGTTTCTTTCCATTGTTCTTATGTCTGTTGTATCCAATATTAATTTCTCAGATTTATTCTGAAAGTAAAAAACATTGTATCACAACAAGAGAAGCACCAGGCCTCATTCACCAACCACTCCTAAGAATACATTTCTTCTTAAAACACACTTATGCTGTGTTGATGTAGATTCTGACATTCACCAATGATTTCTTATTGGGATTTGTTCTCGGGTAAGAACAGAATCTACACACGCTCAAGAGCGCAAAGGTGCAAACGACTCTGTTGTTTAAGAATATGTCGTAGACTTTAGGACCTTTCTGTAGAACACATTTAAGAAAAAACTTGATACATACATGACCCAATGTCCCAATGTCACTAAGCTTCTGGACGCTATGTGTGATTTACTGGACACATCTGGTGTGGAGTAGCCTTTAGGTTCATTCATTCTACTCCTGGTATTCGAGATAGAGAACAAGCAAGGAATGAAATATACCTGTTCTAGTGACATGGACTACCTCTTCAGTGGGGGCCCTTATGGAAGCCTGGAGATTGGTTCTCCTCCTTTTCAGACTAGCCAGATCTTGTTCCAGACTGTATACCCACACACAGACACACACAGAGATGCAAACACACTGCATTACGGCAAGCATGTCCAAGCAAAACTACACCAGTCAACGAGTCAGATTCACTTTAACATGTAACTCAATTAAAGTTTCACAATCAGCCTCCGTGGTTGGAATCTAACTAAAGGAATGCCTGAAGTAGATGTACAAGGACAAAAACCCTCAAAAATCTAGTGAAAGGTTATTTCCTTTTTAGTTAGGGGTTTTTGTAAGCATGTCTCTCACCTTTCCACTCGTTCAATGGCATCCGTGTCAGGTGGAGGAATGAGGAAACAGACTCCAGGGATAACTTTGGTGTCTCCTAAGCTGTTCTTTACCTTCCAGTACTCTTCTGTAGGGTTGGACACCAGAGTGTACTTCTCTCCTTGTTTCACTGAATCCTGGGAACAGAAACTGCAGATCTTTAGACTACAAATCAAATGCTGATTTTATTGATCACTTAGTGGGTAGAGAGAATTTCTGAATTCTCTGCAAGCTGCGAGAACGATGACAGTCCAAACAAAGCAAGACAAACACATTTGAGGCAAAGAAATTGCTCAGACTGCCCTCTGTTGCTGTTTGTGCTCAAGATGTAGGATAACACTGAACTGGAGCTGAGGAGCATTACAGGTTCTACAGCATAACATGCTATGACACACCTATATTCAGTGCTATATGACAGAGTTTCGATGATCCAAATCACCCAGGAACACAGGTCTGCAATTTCCTTCTTTGTGGATCAACAAACAAGAGATATTTAATGGCCCCCGAAGCAGGGGGCGGTGTCTTCCACGACCAGTTAGGATGCAGATATGCTACAGTAATGTAGTGTGTTCCTTATTCCAAATTTTACCTTTCAGGGAAACAGCAGTAGGTGTGTACCTGTTTATGTGTTTGTGTACCTTGTTATTGCTCCAGTCACACAGGGCCACAACAGGGCATCTGGTGGATTGTGTCCGGCGCAGTGGCAGCGGGGCAATGGTGGTGCAGAATACTCTCAGATCTGCAAGTCTGCGCTCGTTTCTCTCTACTGCTCTTTGTTCTCCCTGCATAAATGCACATACACAGATCTGAATTTGTAGCACTATATGTAATCCTGTGTTAGAAATCACTTAACTGCACCGTCTGCCTTAAACAGCAGGTGAGCATTAGAGGAGATCATACAGACCTCCAGCTGCATCAGGATCTGTGGGTTGCTCATCTTGTCCAGCAGGGATGGCTCCATGGTGCTGTTGATTCTTTTCAGAGACTCTGAGATTGTCTCAGCATCCAGCTGGTACTGCAGGGCAACACAAAAATAAAACAAGGAATAGGAATATAAAAGACAATGTTTACGTCCAACACAGCGTAAAACCACGTCTACATTGATTACTATACGGAACATCATTATGGGGAACATAAACAGCCTGTTCGCTATGCTAAAATCAGAAGCACTATTAAATATAGAACACTATTATGAGGAGCAGAATTCCTAGGTCTTGAGTCATCATGCCTATACTGAGCTCAACGATTGGCCTGGCAAAATGCTAATCAGTTATGTGTATGTGTTTAGTGCAGACAACAATATAATGCCATTAAATAATTCATTCATTTGACCAGTTAAGTTACTCCCCTTTGCAAAACTGAATATGGATTGTGAAGGTGCTGTATGTAATCGACAGCAATAGAGCATGCTACTAATCTAGCTAGCAAAGTTTTGGATTTGTCAGGATAACTACTTTACCCATAATCCTCTTACCTTTTTGTAGTTCTCCACATTGTTCAGGTGGGCATCCTGGCAGATGAAAAGGCCAAGGAAGTTCTGCCATTCTTTTTGCACTAAAGCGTTATGGTCCTGAAACAAACCCGAGGCAAGATTAAAGTCTTGGAGAGACTCATGCAGTACTTTTTTATGATTTAACAAAAATTTGATTTGAACAAATCCAAGAGCAAGAGAGCTGACTTTAGTTATTGAACTGATTCAGGGTTGAAAGAGTTAATGAATGAGGAGCTACAGGGAAAAATGGACAGATGACATTTCTCTTACCAGAATTGCAGAGGAGCCTGGATGCTTTGTGGTGGTCAGACCATCTGCCTCCTCTTGCAGTTTGTGCATTTCAGTCTCATGGATGACCACTCCATTATTCCTAAGCCTCTGCCAAACAAGTTTGTAACCCAACTTTAATTACAGTATTTAGCATTAATTAGATCTGCTTTATCTCATTAGATACTGAAACAAATGGAGAAGTTGGAGATGCAAGCTCTGTTTTTAAACAGAACATGTAAATGTTACCTACTTACCTAACTATGTAATTAATTATATAGCTAAACAAAATAATTATGCTATACAAACTGATAACAAAATGGCAAAAATAATTAATAACTAAAAAGCCTGTTATCCTAGTTAAACTGGGTAATATGTTAAATCAGAATCATTAAACCTGCGAAAACACAATAGTAAGCAGCACCAACACTGGAATGGCATCAATTACTGTCACTCCTGACCTCATACTCCATGCGGACTCCGGTGGGATCTATGATGCGGTCACTCCAGTCCCTCTTGCGGATGCGCTCCTGCTGATCAGACAGGTAGTTCAGCTCCTTATTGCAGCGCTGGATGTAGTCATACAGAGAGGACAGATAACGCTTACGGCTCAGAGAATCCTCCTACAGAGAGAGAAAGAAACAGAGCAAATTGGTCAAATGGATGTAAACAAATGCATACACCAAAGACCTGCATCCACAAACCACCATCAGAGGTCATACTGTATATTATGTTTTGACATCTCAGTTTCTATAATGTCAAACACACAAAAGCAAAAAGGAACAGCTCACCTGAAGGTTTGTGTACTGTCTTTTCACTGAGGCCATTTCCTGTTTAAACCCAAGGGAGAAAGGACAGTTAACAACAACATTTATTATGATGACATTCTTAAAATATGTAATTACACTGGTTGATAATATGCCAGAGGAAACAAAAACCAATTTATTAAAAAATGTATCTGAACAAAAACATCTATACAAAATAACACAAAGATGCATCTCGACTGATTGGCTACTATGTTGGCTATTCTGGCCGAAGAGATTTGAGAGAGTATGTGAACTAAGGACGTGGGCGTGTTTACCGTTGAGTCTATCTGAGAGCGGTAAGCTTCAATTTCTTTATGCAGGATGTTGTGGGCAGCAACCTGCTTCTCCACGTCGGACATGTTCGGTCCATAATCCGCCCCCAGAATCTCCCTCTGGATGTTACACAGCAGAAAGAAAATGGTCACTACACTCACTGTTGTTTCTCTTATACCTCATTGAGATTAACTAATAAACCAAACTGAAAGTTACAGAGCTACCGATCTGACAAAAACTACATCGCTGTATTGATTCTATCTCAATAGATAGAGTTCATATCAATTACCAATAGCATATTTACAATATATATAAACATACATGCATAGTATTAAATATGGAGAGAAGTAAAAAAGGGTACGATAATATTGTAATAGAGGTAAAGGACCTGGGAACGGGCTTTGTATTGGTCTTTCTTGTCTGCTGTAGACCTAGCCATCATGGAAATTCAGCAATGAGGGTTTAAGATGCTCAAATGCTAAGAGTATCTTCAGGGGAAAAAAAGAAGACAGAGGCTTTTCTCACCTGTTTTTCAGCAAGCGCTTGGGCCCAGTCTATTCTGGGGGAGAGATCCAGCTCCAGACTCTGCTTATAGAGGTCCCGGTATTTAGCACAGTCCTTAGACCAGCGATCATGCAGGTTACTCACACTGAGGTAGAGACACAACGGCAATTATTTAGGGTTGAGGTCTATTTTAGAGTGGTGGAGTATGAGTATGAGTCTCAGTGCATCCTCAGATCCTATTTATTCCTCCTTTAATGTAGAAGACGTGTAGTGCATGGTAAGTTTGAAACCCACTTAAACAATTACAAAACGTGTGGATAGTGTGATAGGTAGCTAAATTGACTAAGCTTGATAGAAACCATGCTGAACGTAATAACCCTTTAAAGATTAAGTTGTAACAATGTGTCTTGGAGTGTCCTTATATCTGGAATCGAAATGCAGGAATAGTGTGCCCGTGTGTTTGTGTGTGTCTGCACTCACTCAAGTTCGATCTCCCCGGCTTGTGGATGCTGAAGCCTTTTGACTTTGTCCACATCCAGAAAAAGCGCCTTCAGCAGAGACTCCGCCTGAGACAGGTTATCTGCTGTCTCAATCCGCCGAGTCAGAGACAAACCCTGTCTACCGTGCTTGGAGTCCTGAGAAGAGAAGAGAAGAGAAGAGAAGAGAAGAGAAGAGAAGAGAAGTAATTGAAAAATCGAATCTAAGAGACTTTGCACAAGTTAAAAGTTCAGGTGCATGTAAGTGGTACCTCATCCAGCAGATCTTCTGCGCGCAGTATGTTCTTCTCCACCTGGTCTGCATTCTTCTGCACACGTATGACCAGCTCTGAGAGATCATTCACCTGCGCCCTGCATACACACAAACTCATTAGTCATATAAACATACCAGAATGCCGCACCGATAACAATCTCTTAGCATACATATATACTCAGACATCATGTCAGCATTACAACCACATGTTACCCAGAAAATACTAGGCACTGACTAGACCTTTATTATTTGTCACACACACACACACACACACACACACACACACACACACACCTGCACTACACACATACACATAAAATAGTAAGTGAACTCTTTGTAATTACTCTTTCCAAATTAAACTAATGTGTTTACTAATGTTAATATGTCTCAATTTCTGAGAAGTCTTGCTTACATAGCACTCCTCAGGTCATACCATAGGTATTGAAGTAGATCTCGATAGGGTTTAAGTTCAGGACAAACAACCGTTTGTGTGTTATTAGTTTAGGACCCTCCTGTCTTTGTATATTCTGTATTTTGTGTAAATTTGTGTATTTTGTATATATTTAATATCTCTCTTTTATTTAGTATGTTTAGTTAGTATGTATATTAATGCTGTCCTGCTGTAGAGTAATAACCTGAGCCTCACCAAAGCATTTCAATGCATAAATGTCCTGACATGTTGTGCAAATGACAAATAAACTTGAATTTGAAAGTAGCTTATTTAGAATGTGCTCATCTATAATTGTGTCTTAGTTAAAGATCAGACCACGTTTTATTGGTAATCAGTGCAGAAATTCATGTCATTCCAAATGATTCAGTTACATACGTACAACATACTTGTTTTACTGAGTTTAACCCCTTAAATTGCTTAAAACCATTTATCCAATAACTACTATGAATTATTGTAACTACTGAACATGAAAGTAATGTGCAAGTTTAAAGACCACCCATCATCTATTTCATAATTTAATTTCCAGTCAAAATGGCCATTAAGTTCATTCAGTGTCTGTAAAAAATTAAGAAAACAAATATTTAGCAGAAAACTACACCGAAAGCACAAAGACATTATAGACATTATAATATGATATTATAGATATCATGTCTGTATATGGTGCATCCATCCATCAATGATGTTGACGTCTGGACCTGAAGTTCCTCTCTCTCAATGATGAAAGCCTTAGGTACTGTCTATCTGATGGTGGCAGTTTTGGCAGTCTACCAGATGCTGCATGGTTCCTCTGCAACTGGGTTATCATATGTCTAATTTCAGAAATATTCAGAAATGTCCTGAAAAATAAATAACTTGTTACAATCATTTTACTAGAAATGAATAAATGAAGGGTGGTCTCAGAATGAGGAACTGAGGTGCAGCTTTCCATACAGGTTCCATACAGGTTATTAAGGTTCAAGGTCCTAATGAGATTTTGGACACACACAACCCTCATGCAACTACACACACACACACAACTGCTCCCCACTGCTTACTAATCCTGCATGCCACGTCACTCCTCGACTGACAGCTGTAAGCACATTTCTGCCCTATTGTGCCTTGTCACCCTTTTGATCTCTCCCTGCACTCTGATCTTACGCAATCCCTCCTTTCCTCCCCCGCTGCCCCACCCTCAGGGTGACCCATGGGCTGGGTGTGTCACCCGGAATGTGGAGCAGTCCATGCTGGTTTTTCGAGGGGTTTTCTTAGCACCTTTTACACTATGTCATCTGTCAACTCGAAGAAAACCGGTGCTCTCAGGCATGACAAAAGAGGACGGTTTAAAGAGGACTGAGGAATTGTTTCCTTTGCTACAATGCACTGCTGAAAGCCATGGAGATTTCACTCTGACAGATAAAAGATTAGCTGTAGAGTAATCCCCACCCTTGAGCTGCTCTTGTCTTCAGCAGAGCACCCCTTCCAGGTTCAGTCAGACTGAGGGAATCCTAGCTGTTCCCATATTTCTACACAAAAAAGTAATGAATTGAATTAATAATTTCCACCTGAATAAAATAAATGAATGCGATAACTGACAAAACCAATGAAACTGAAAGATAAGAGTCTGCTTTAAGACCAGACCACTTCTTCAGTTTTAGGCGCGACCTTTAGCCTAAATTTACACTAATTTGTATTTCACTTAAACACAAATACGTATGGCACCTTAACAGGCTGATATTGAAATTGACCAACAACAGTCCAATATTTCCGCTTGAACTTCAAAATTTGCTATTTTTAATTGACGCACTTCGGTAAAGTTCAGAACCTAAAACCAGGCTGTCATGCCTAAACTACTCACTGTATGCCACAGACTCCACTGTAGTAACACTGTGTTATTTCGGTCTAGATTTGTTTAGATTCGATGGGATATTAACCCCATACCAAACCGTCAATACTAAAATGCCATGTGTAATTACTAACTTGTGGCCCATTTGTGGAAGTCTATAAACCAACGTATGTGTTCCGTTCATGAATTACCTCTATGTATGGTTTCATGTCCCTCTTGTTGGATCTATGTTCTTAATGCAGGGATTTTGTCTGGTCATTCAGCCCTTTGTGATAGTTTTGGTTTGAATAGTGATGGGGACTGGTTTATCCCTGACCTTTCCCACCTACAGTTCACAATCCATCAACATATTTAGGTGTGCAGGAGTGTATATGACTCAAATAGGCCACCTAACAATTAGCAAGCCTATACGCCCAATTTGGTCAATACAGAAGGACAACAGTACTATGAGTGAATAAAGAAGTGAACTGAAAGGGAGCTCAGCTAAAATGTCACAGTCTTATTCTTCGGCAAACTGGCACAGCATTAATATCTGAGTAATACTTTACTGAGGTGCGTGATGGCCTGCATGAGCCTTTTCTGACAACCTACGTTAGCATTTACAAAGGCTCATTCCAACAAGCAGCAGTTACCGTAAAAGCTGCTTCAGTCAATGTTAATGTCACGTCACTCCGGAATGTGTTATGACAACAGACTACAGTTGACAAATGTTAATGTCAGTTTTCATAAAACATGCATGTAGGTGTTATGCAGCCTTATGAACGCCGCTCTCCATTAATATGTTATAAAATCTGTCTGTCAGTTGGAAATGGGTGCTGTGTGTGTGTGTGTGTGTGTGTGTGTGTGTGTGTGTGAATGAGGATGTAAAAGAGAAGAAAGGAACAATCGGGCAGGTAAAAGTGAATAAGTGAGAGTGTGACAGAGTGAGCGCTATGCATGAGCGTGTATGTGTTTAAAGCTAGCACTGCAGGGGGTTCCTGTTTGGCTTCTTTGCCTTTCATCTGTGGCACGCCCAAAAGCCAGCATGCCACACATACTGAAAAATATGTCAAAGATGCACACACCAAAACACACATACACACATAAACACACACACAGGGATCAGTGCTTATCACCTTCATCTGTGCTGAAAAGAGCTGCCGCCGAATGGTGTGCAGTCTTAGTAACTCAAACGCATACAAACTAGGAAGTCTCAGATGATAGTAGTATACAGTAGTGTCCTACTAAATACACATTGTCAGTCATCAAGGACTATGCTACCTTACTGGTCCAGTAACTTGCCGACACTGGACAAACTAGCCTGCCCAGGCAAGATGCTACACAATGATACACCAACAAGAGTCCTACGGCAAAACTCCTAATGCGATGTTCGTCTGCACTGGATAAGAACGCATGCCAAATGCATAAATGTACAGACTTTATGGTCAAACGATATGCCTTACATGTGGCATTTTCAGTCCACAATGTCTATTTATTTGTTAAGATTAACATATTGGAAACAAAAATACAAAATGTTGTTATACCATTTTCACAGGCCACATTTTATGCTTTTTCGTGTGTTAACCTCAACAAATAAACAGTAACTGTGCATTAAAATGTTCAGAAGCGTACTTTGTAGAGGACTTACATTGGCTTAAAGTAAGTTAATCAACAAAATACGTAGTTTGGCCAGGGGCAACACGTGCACACGATGGTAAAGGTGCATACAAATCTTCCTAAATGTATGAATTCAGACTTTGAGATTTATCCCCAGCCAAAATCTCAGTGTCATGGCGTGGCAAGGCAAATTTATTGGGAAACAACATTTATAGTGCTGCACAAAACAGTGTCCAGTGCATGCTTTTTTTCAGCATCACGTTCCCACACTATTCCCATGGGCTATTTCCCCAGTGCTGCTCTCCACCAAGGCACAAAGACATTGCATTGTCCTTCTGTCAGCATGGTTAGTCTATGCGTTCTGCTTGCTGAACAGTATGCGCTAAGATAGATTGATGTGTGTTGCCGTCACACCCTGAAAGGAAAACAGACCATGCCTCTACCCAAAGGCCATTTCCATGATAAGCCCATGTGTGCTTTTTTAATCATTTTTCATTCCCTTACACTTTCACTGAACTACTGTGAACCTTCTGTTCTAATGCTTATAATCACAAACGAACGCGTTTTCTTTGTTGGTTTTCAGTCGCCTGTTAAACACTAAGCTGGTTTATGTAAGGGAAAATTATATCAAGTGTAAATATTTTTGCACAATATTGGTGATGGTGCTACCTTGGGTATAATGCAATAGCTCACACAATTCATGTTCTTGTTATAATGTCAGCATTCAAACCACCTTCGGGCCATAAGAGTTTCAACAGGGGTTTTTAACAATCATTCGGAAAACAAAACTGTCCAATCATTATTTAGGCAAGATCTCTATCCCTTAAGCCAAGGAGGATGCTCTGATGAATCTGAACCAAAATGCAGCCTGGGAATTAGCAGGTTGATTTTTTGCTGCAACAAAACATTTTGCTACTGTTGAAAGAAAACTTTTCTATTTACGTTTTTCAGGGGTTTTTTATATGTAATATATAAATGGCTGTTGCATGATGAGTGGACCAAGTGAAATGGTCCAAAATAACTGATTTACAGTAAAGGTAAAGCATGTTTTAAAAAGTTAGCATTTTGTTGTTTCCTGATTTTTCCCACTTTAATTAAGAGAATGGTGTCCTAAATGTTTTATGGGCAAAGCACTGCACCCATTCAATTTGATCAACCCACCTGAGGGGAATCTTTTCTGCCCATTCATTTTAGCCCAACTCAATCAGTCTCTGTGAGTCATTTTTGACAGCGATTACTATGAAAGTCAGAACAGGCGAGGCCAGCCATAAAGATAAATAAACCCACTCTCAGGCCTACCCCATCAAACGGCATGCACAGGGATGACGCAACGCATACTTCAGCTCCATAATCGTTTATGGCTTTTGGGGTAAGGTTTAATGCTCTGACAAGGAACGGGTAAACCTGCATTACACCAGCAAAGGTTATCAACAACAACAACAGGGAACGACTGCGTTGACATGAGGTTCAATGGTTGGTGAACTCCAAGCAAAAGATGGGGATTCTATCCGGCTTTCCCGAACGGAGATTTTAATGTCTGAAATATAGTCAGTACAGAAGTCCGGAAGTAGAAGCACAGCAGAAGTGCTAATTATTAGTCACACATTCTTGTGGGTATATAATCTAGAACTAGAAGCTGCTAATTTCCATGCTAATAAGAAATCAATGGCTATATCTTGAACCCCTCAGATACGAGGACAGATATAAGCTGAGACTTCAATTTTTGGTACAGTAATACTGTTTATGGTTTCACGCTTCGATAACTACATGATGACATAATATTAGTTTCATTGGCATTGCTGAATAGCCCATATGTAGCAGCCACTGACACAGGGTCAGAGGGCCAATATGGTGTAATATTACAAAATACATTTTTAAATGTCAAATATTATTCAAATATCATATGAATTTCAATTTTAAAACTTGATTCAAACCTACCTACCTTCTTTATCTGTCTATTGGTTTGACTTTTTGGCCATCAACCCACCATAAAAACTGTACTTTGTTGCCCTAAAACAAAAGATCTAGCCACCCTTGCTTTAGAAGAATAAGACTAGAGTGTAGGAGGCTTAAAACAGTTGTGCATGAATATCTACACCATAAGCACAGTGTTATTCCGATCGTGTGGTCAGGAATAACTGTGGCATAACAGAGAAAATCAACGCAATCGATCAGTTTAAGGTAATACATGTATCTACATAAAAGATATGCATAGCTTTCTGAGCAGGATCACAAAATACAGAAAGAGGAACAGAGCAAGGACGAAATGAAATGACTGTAGGGAACTCCAAAAACCTCTCAAACACATCATACAGGCACACACGCGGTTGCACTCACTGGGTGATCTTCGTTGGACTGCTTTTCTTTGACATGCTGGGTGTCTGGATCCAATGTGCATGCACTCCCAGGCTCCCTCTCGCTCTCGTTCCTTCTTCCGTCGCTCTCTACTTCTCTCCGGTCTCTCTGGAGAGTTGGCCTCTCCACTCTAGTTAAGGCTCTTTAACCTGTCCTGGCCCCGCCTCCTGAAACAGGTGCACCGCCTCTCATTCAGAACAGGTGGATGGGACTGGGAATACCTGTTTCACTCTTCTATCTATCTCCCCTTTTCTCTGTCCCTCTCTCTTTATCTCTGCCGCAGAATCTCTTCGCCATACATAAACATGGAACATAAACTATAATATATATACAAGTTCACTGTATTAATATGTACACACTTTATTACAAACCTCTTGCAGCTCCACCTTGTTTGATGCGCAGTCTCCATCCTGTAGCTTTTTTAAACAGTCAGTTTAAATGGTCAATGATCAGATCACCACCCTGTCTAGCAGTAACACTGACCCCGAGTAACAACAACTGATAATGAAAGGGGTAGAGGGGGGCTGATAAATAGCACAGCGACAGGTGTGCTATAGTCTGTGATTGTATACCTATGTAACCAAGTGTAAATCTGGCTCAGTTCCTTTTCTAATCAATATGTAGTTCCCACTACTCTGTCCACTGACCCATAAACTGGGTTTCATACCATAGTCCAAAGCCAAAGTACTTTACAAACACCTCTGCAACTGTTCTCAGATCAGTGTGAAAGAGACACAGGTAGGTCTTGCACTGGCGCAGCAAAAAGACAGGTGAAGAAAAAAGGAATGTGGCAGAACTAGTCAAACAAATTATAGGCCTGTCCTTTGCTTTTTTTCTTCCGCTCTCCTCCTTTTCATCTTCTTTCTTTTAGACTTAGTCAGCTACATTCTCATCTTTAGAGTTTCCTGTCAATTAAGCAACCTTTAGTGGGGTTTACAGAACGTGTGCCAATGAATGAACTCTCATTAAGTCAGATTAACTGGTCTAATTGCTCATTGTATCAAATGTAGGCTGAACAGATTTGTCAGAAAAAGGCTACATATCTGTGCGATGACACACTGTTGCATGTAGGGGGCAGTGTATCAAATCCTGCAGACTAACCTGCTATTCTAGTTACTGGAAGAGATCGGTGCATTGGTTTCCTAATAACCACCTCAAGATGTCATAAACACTAATTAATATGCAGTTTTCAATCATTAAAAGTTTTAGACATGCGTATTTCTTAGCTTGAAGATGCCTAGTGTTTAAGTTGGCATGCATGAAAGTATCTGAATCATGTCTGTGTGGAATCTTTTATATTAGCAATGATTCAGAAACCCCTTGACAGGCCACCAGTTGATCCCAGGGCCAGAGATACGTGACTGAAGGTTTGAAATCGCTGTTCCCCAGGTTTTAAATATTGTTTCATAATATAAACCCGAAAATATTTCTGTCTGACAGAGTTGTACAACCAGAACACGCTGAATCCAAAAAACGACAATCCAATTTTGAGGCAGACAAATTAATTATTTTTTGCACATAACTACCTGAAAATTATCCATTCAGGCATGTAATATATTCCAGAAAAAGTTGGAACGTGGCATTTTAGGACTAGTAATGAGCTAAAATAAGCTCGCTGGACACCAAATTAGTCACTTGTGTGTTGAAGGTGGTAGTAACTTAATGCTCCTGCAGATGGTGTTGCACAAGGATGATGGGTCTGTAAATACCTGCGGGGTGTGAGTGCCGGGATCCATAAGATTGGGAAGAGGTGCTACAGTGCAGTGAATGTCTCGTTCCATGTGTGGAAAATGGCTCCAAAGCAGATATTAATGATTGGCTAAAAAGGAGTGATTGCATTCGGGCTTCCCAAAGGCCATAGTGTGAAGGAAGTAGCTGAATCTGCAGGTGTATGGAAGCGTATGGTCATACGGGTCTACCANGTGCCAAATCACAGCTGTAATTGGTGCTCATGAAGGTTTTACACACTATTAGGCATGTGTCAGGTGACTACTTTTTTTTTTTTATCCAGTGAGCCTAATTAAGTAATGATGTGTTTAGATGATGCCAACTGGGGACTGTAATAATTATTTGGTACAAAACAGCATCCTGGAAAGAGCCCAGTGCTTCAGGAGCAAGGATGGACTGAGGATCACCAGGTTGCCAAATGGTGGTTTAAGGAATTTGTTAAAATGTTTAAAAACAATGTTCCTCAAAGAAAGGCAGGAAGGGATTTGCCTATTTCACCCACTATGGTGCATCACATAATTAAAAGATTCAGGGAATCTGTAGGAATTTCAGTACATAAAGTCCAAGGGCACAGCCCTAAGCTGAATAACTGCATTCTCTGATCCCTCAGACAGCGCTGTACCATGAACAGTCATAATGTCTGTAAGTCATATAAGGATATGGCCTCAGAATAACTTTGGCAAACCTTTGTCACGCACTTCAATGCATAGTTATATCCACAAATGGCAGTTAACAGAAAGCCTTATGTCTATAATCATGTCTAGAAGCACCATCAGATTCTGGGCTCTGTGGCTTCTGTTATGGACCATCACACAGTGGAATCATGCATTGTGGTCAGATAAATAACAATTTTAGGTCAAACGTCATGTGCTCAAAGACAAAAAGTACCATCCAGACTGTTATTAGCAAAAAGTTCAAAAGCCAGGCTCTGTTATGATATGGGGTAAGGGTGTCAGTGCCCTTGCCAAAGGTAACTTACACTTCTGTGATGAGATTTTGGAGCAACATAAGCTGCCTTAAACACATCTTGCATATTACAACAATACGGTATCACATTCGGCACACGTTACAAAGACATGGCTGTGGAAAAAGAGAGTGCAGGTGCTGTACTGCAGTCCCAACCTATCCCCAGTGGTAGCCAATTAAAGGCTGTGTTCCTGACTTGACGAACAGAATACCGCTATCAGAAACTGTGTTATTAACTTCTCAACCAATCAGAGACTGTATTCCTGACTTGACAAACAGAATACCGCTACCCTGCTGGGCAAAATTAAGTCTCTAGCTTCAGTGTTCCTGAGATGTTTATTGTTTTATGTATGACATCCTTTGATGTGGCATATGACCTTGTCAATTTGAGAGGCTTAATCTGAATAGTTTATCAGCAGCAATCAACAGCTCCAGAACCAATTAGCTAGTTCTGCACATTTTCCTGTAAGGTTATTATATACATCCTTAGACATCATATTGATATGATTTTTAGCAAATACCATGCACCAGATAAGGCTTAACTTGCCTGTCTGTTTTGTCATTAAGCAGTAAATGTGCTCTTCCACCTAGTTTAAACCAAAGCCAAGTATGAAATGTTCCTCAGTGACACTATTTAGGATAAGAATTTATGCCACTGACAGTCGCACTGCATGTTTGTTGTGAGAAGTTGACAGAAGAAGCAGCACTTGAGACTTAGAGACATCATAATTAACACAACCGTTATAAAGGTTGTAGACACACTTCACATCATGCAGTGAGGGCTGTGAGAGTTTGAATCACATTCAGTGCAGTGCAGCTTCAGTTTCTCTACAAAAGCATGTCAATCAAAGGTATCCAGTTGTGGTCCTGGAGGTCAGCACAGCTTTGATGATTTTCCAGTTCTGCTAAACCCGGTAATTAACTGCTGAGTTGAATAGTTATAACAATAGTGACTGAGAACACCACCAAACCATGTGTTCAGGATCAGAGCTGGACACCCCTGCTGTAGGGTGACCACCATGTCCTACACTTGATCATTACCAGTTCAGTCAGTGTAATCAAAGCATTAAGCACTGCCAAAACCTGTGGCTCTTCACGTGGTTTGACAGGCCATCCGTTAATACACATTAATACCGGGCACACCCAATAAACAAATGAAGAACAACTCACAAGGATGAATGTAGATTAGATGATAAGAGAGTGTGAGAAAGATAGAAAGAGAGAGAGACTGTTGGAATAGCAGCAATTGCTATTGATTGATGGTTTGACCGCTAACTTGGTTTACAGTGCATCTTTCCTGTTAGGACTGGATAATGATATGCAGTCAAAGCTCACTGCAGTTAAAAGTTGTAAACAGCAGAGTATTGTGAGGTATGACTGAGTGAGTAAGTGAGTGAGTGAGTAATTGAACAAGTGAGTAAATGAATGAGTCAATAAAAAATGAATGAGTGAGACAGAGAGAATGTGAATGAATAAATGAATCTAAATAAATGAGGAAGAAATGTGTGAATGTGTGAGGAATGAGTCAGTGAGTGAGAAAGTTAATGAGAGACAGTTAATGAGGGAGTCAGTGGGTGAGAGACAGTTAATGAGGGAGTCAGTGGGTGAGAGACAGTTAATGAGAGAGTCAGTGGGTGAGAGAGTTAATAAGAGAGTTAGTGAGAGAGAGACAGTAAATGAGAGTCAGTCAGTCAGACAGTAACTGACAGAGTCAGTGAGTGAGAGACAGTAAATGACAGAGTCAGTGAGTGAAAGACAGTAAATGAGAGAGTCAGTGAGTGAGACAGTAAATGAGTCAGTGAGTGAGACAGTAAATGAGAGAGTCAGTGGGTGAGAGGCAGTTAATGAGAGAGTCAGTGGGTGAGAGGCAGTTAATGAGAGAGTCAGTGGGTGAGAGAGAGTTAATGAGAGAGTCAGTGGGTTAGAGAGAGTTAATGAGAGAGTCAGTGGGTGAGAGAGAGTTAATGTGAGAGTCAGTGGGTGAGATGCAGTTAATGAGAGAGTCAGTGAGTGAGAGGCAGTTAATGAGAGAGTCAGTGGGTGAGAGAGAGTTAATGAGAGAGTCAGTGGGTGAGAGAGAGTTAATGAGAGAGTCAGTGGGTGAGAGGCAGTTAATGAGAGAGTCAGTGGGTGAGAGACAGTTAATGAGAGAGTCAGTGAGTGAGAGACAGTTAATGAGAGAGTCAGTGAGTAAGAGTTAATGAGAGAGTCAGTGAGAGACAGTTAATGAGAGAGTCAGTGAGTAAGAGACAGTTAATGAGAGAGTCAGTGAGTAAGAGACAGTTAATGAGAGAGTCAGTGAGTGAGAGTTAACAAGAGAGTCAGTGAGTAAGAGACAGTTAATGAGAGTCAGTGAGTAAGAGTTAATGAGAGAGTCAGTGAGTGAGAGACAGTTAATGAGAGTCACTGAGTAAGAGTTAATGAGAGAGTCAGTGAGTGAGAGACAGTTAATGAGAGAGTCAGTGAGTGAGAGACAGTTAATGAGAGAGTCAGTGAGTAAGAGTTAATGAGAGAGTCAGTGAGTGAGAGACAGTTAATGAGAGAGTCAGTGAAAATGTGCTTGTGAACGGCAATAAAAATGTCTTTCAAAAACATCAAACTAAATTAAAACTAAATTAATGTTTTGTTGTTTTCCAGGGGGGTGAATCGTGTCTGGTGCTGGTGCTCAGGGGGGGGTGCTGAGTAGCCTGCAGCTGTCCTAATAGACTTCTTCAACATTTCTCTGAGACAGGCAGTTGTCCTGGAGTGCTCCAAAACTCTGCAACAGGTTGTTCCCAGAAGCAGCCAGACTACTGAGCACACTGATGTAGACTACTTACACACCCCTTAACCATCACTGCAAAGCTGCAGTTTAAATTCCTGAAGTCTTTATCTTTTAGTGCTGCTCTGGAATCCCATTTTGTACATATTGTGTTGCTGTCTTGTCCGTCTGGTTTATGTATTCTCTTGTATACATTGTTGGTATATTTTGTCAGGTGTATTTATTGTATACTCTGCGCTTGTTTAATCAGTATCATACATCTGGACAGTCTACTGTTCGTTTAATATTTCAAAAACAGAACCAAAGACAGATGATCGTGGCTGCACAAACTGTGGGCAATGACAGACCATCAATGTCAATGGTCTGATGATGTTCCAGCAACCAACAGTTGGTATGGTGTGTCAGGGCCCTTAGTGGGTAACAAATGTGTCCAGGATGATGAAGAAGAAGTTCCGGTAACATCTAGTCTCCCTAACAACACGGATAAAGATCTATACCTTCTATAAGATCTAGAAAACATAAATAAAAGAGATTAAAGTCACGGTCTGTTCCTTTTATATGTAGGCATAGGATTGTTCATGTTTGTTTATCAACTCCACACCCTGCAGAGCTGACGGGGAGAAAGAGAGCAAGAGTACAACATGGAGAGATGGGGGTTCCATCAGGAAAGAAACTGAGAGAAGAACTGAAGGTGTCAAGTGGACAGAGGACGGTACTCCGTGCATGTATGTACATACGTGGACAAAAGAATCTGCAATGTGCGCACAGAAATGTCAGAAGAATATGTTTGATGAAAGTGGAAGATAGCACATAGCTGCCTTGCAAATGCTTTCATACGCCAAGTGCGCACATTGGCCACCAGTGTACATGACTGAATTGAGTGACTTCAGCTTTGCGATGTCTGTCATTAATGTGAGTTACAGCTGTTTGTGTGTTCTGGATGTCTGCAGGCGTTCTGGTCAGTCTAATACTTTACACAGGTGTGTCTGCACCACACCTTACCCAGGAACTTAGTACACATACCCACACACACCCCCATACACATGCAAGCTGACAGGGAAGAACAGTGAAAGGTCTTAACACATAGGGTATTTTGAACCTTGGTGAACTGTACTAGGCCACAGATTACCTTACATGGATTAAGTCATAACGCATGCATATGCTAAATGTTTTTTTCTGTTCGGTCAAACGCAGTGCTTTCAGATACACTTTCAGATATGAACAACTGCCTGTTTGCTTTCCAAGAGTTTGCATTGTTGCTTAGTCTTGTAGGATCTCTAAATCCATCAATGCCTATTTCTTGTTTCTTTGGTGCCCGGCTTCACTTTACAGACACAACTTCACACAGCCAGACGCTTATCTTGCAGATTTGCTAGCATTTGCTTGTTCAGTGCTTATGTTGGAAATGAGACAATTGCAACTGCTGTGAATAATGGATCATAAAATAGTCTGTGGGAATTGAATGCTGAGATATCAGGTTTCTAACAGGTTTTTAAATAATTGTATCACCATTTTGCTGGACAGATTGATGCATAAAATTATCTATAGAAACCCAGAAGTACAGTGATGTAGAAAAGGTTAAAGAGAAGTAATGCATAATTCAATAAAAGTACCTCCACATGGGTGGACATTGCATTTTATGCCCACTGGGATAAGGGGTTAGAGGGGTTTTAACCTAATCTAGACTGGCAGTTGGCCTATAACCCCAAAGTCAGACTCAGCATGGGCCTTGATACATTAAAATGTTAATGCCATATGACTTAGAAAGATTTCTTTTTGGCTTCTCTTCCTGAAAATCATATTATATAAAAATTTTTCCAATTAGTTTAAGAGGGACTTCCAGTCTGCTGTACTCCTTTTACCATTTATTAACTGTACATGGGACTGATAGGCTCACAGTGAGTCTAAACAAGTTTGTTCATATAAGCAAACAGGTCAAGCAAACTAACAAACACTCTTCTCTGCCCGAGGAAAACACAATATAATGAGAACTCTAATTACAAGTCAGTAAACAGGTTTTTCGGAACTAGACACTGTGTTTAATGTGTACGAACATGGCATCTAAAGGAGTTGTCTGAAATGCAAGTATCACATACCATAACACTGATGTAATATGGGCTTTATATTCTACGCGTGGCTGTAATTTGCTTACTGACTGAGTATTTAGGACTCGATTTCCTGTAGTCCCAGTTTCTATAGATGAAGACTGAGTGGAAAAACAGAGTTTCTACTCCCACCCACAAAGGCAAAGCAACATTAGGAACATTGTCAGCATCACTGACTAAAAACACAGTTCATGTCTGTTTGTGTAGGCCTTTGTCCACACATTCTTCACATTTGTCCTCTAAATGTCACTTCAGTTCCTCACTCTCATAACTACATAACTTACCCTTTAGCTTCATAGTAGATACTTAATGATGAGTAAGTAAAAAAAATTAAAAAATAAACCTAAATCTTACAGAGATAAAGATTTTTATTTTTGCAGTATCTAGGTATAACTGACCTCTTTACCACAAATAATCACACCTGACCGCATGTGAAATAGTAACATACAACTCAACTTTGTCAAAATAGCTCCATTTAGAGTACATTATTAGTTTGACATATTTCAGATTTCGGGGTAATTGTTGTAAGCGTGCCATTGTTCTGCCTCTTCTTAAAGACATCTTAACCCAAATACTCTTAGTAACTTCTAGACTTTTTAAAAAATACTTAAAAATCTGTTCTCTCCCAAATGATGTCACATTTACTGACATTTTGAAACATTTCAAAGCTTTTAAAGCTCTTCACAGCAGAGAGTCTGCCTTGCTAAAAGTTATAAATGACTTATTGCTGGCCACTGCTTTGGAAAATTGTGCTGTTTTGATGCTGTTAGACTTTAGAGCTGCCTTTGACACCTCTGACCATTGGCATTCTTAGTCTGGTTGGCAGTCTTAGACCATTGGCAGTCTTAGACTGGTTCAGATCTTACCTAGGCAATAGGATGTTTACAGTTGATTTTGGAAACTTTAGAAATCCTCTATTGCTACCTTTGGGTGTGGAGTCCCACAAGGTTCCACTCTAGGGCCAGTCCTTTTTCATTATATATGCTCCCTTTAGAAATATTTCATTCAATTGCTATGATGACAACACCTTTGCTTTGCTTGCCTTGGAAACCAAATGACCTGTGCTCCATAAGCCGTTTTAGTGAATGCCTCAATATAAAATTATAGATGGCCAATAATTTTCTCCAATTAAATGAAAGCAAACCAGAAATTCTTCTTTTTGACCCCTCTAAACTGGTATAAAGTCTCTCTATAAACCTCTGTCAGTGTATGTCGAGTCCAGTGTCAAAAATCTTCAAACTGGTGATTTAGCAAATCAGTTCTGTTATTAGGAGTATTTTTTTTACCAGCTTAGAGAAATCCAAAAAATCACCAGTAACTATTGGCTGTTCCTTGGTCTCGACTAAAGCTGAGCGGGGATCGTTCCAGTTGCAGCACTAACGCTATGGAACAGTCTTCCTCTGAATATCAGGTCTGCTCCCTCTCTTTCAGGTTTTAAGACACGACTTAAAACATAGCTTTTTTACTATGACTTTTTACTTTTATGACTTTGTAGTGTTAAATGTGCTATATGAATAAAACTTACTTGCTTACTCATTTACTATTTTGATATATTCATTTTGTATGCATGCTGTAAGTCTGATGTATTTGTTGTCTATTTGTTGCCAGTATGTCACCAACCTGCCCAGTTTCGAATAGTTAATAGTTATGACATAGTCCAACTGGGGGGTGCAGCAGTGCATGCTGTGCTTCATACTCTATACATCCATATAGCAATTTAAACTGAATGTTATGCAACAACTCTAGACAGAGCCTGGTACAATTACTCATTCATTTGTTCAATCCCAATTTGAATAATAATTTGGGGGTGGAGCCTAGATAGGTCACTTGTTAAATGTGTCAGTCTTGTATAGAAATGTCTTAAAGTACTGGTGCGTAATTAAGCTATAAATTATTGTTAATATAAATAGAAGTGCAGCCTATTCTCATTACATACGCTTGAGCAAAGGCAAATCAGGTCACTAAATGCATGCCACTGATTTTTTTATTTTGATTTTATTTTAATAGCTCTTGATGACGGGCAGACATTTCTGCCAGTGAATTTGGGAGAGGCAGCATGTGCAAAAAAGGAATGTGCGTTGTGCACATGCATGCAGTTAAATGTGCATTTTGGTGAACCTGTCTCATTTCCTTTGGCCTTGTATAGCAACACTCCCTCCCACCCGACATGCCAATGCACACACACCCCTTAGTCTGAACAAGCTGTATAAATCCAATAAAATGGAGATACAGAGTAGCATACTCGCTTTATTGCCTTACTGACGCCATGCAGAGTTTCAGATCTCAATGGTGGCTTATTTTGTGATTTATTCAGTAACAGATTTCAGAGTCTACTGGTTATACTAAATCCTCACTTTTATTAGCTTCCAAGGAAACACAGTATACACAATACACATGAACAAGGTATAGATGGCATAAGCTAATACACTCAATTTAATACACAAATTTAAAAGCTACAATGTACTGAACCACAGATGAACTGATATCACACACATTCTGCCTGTGTGTTATGTATGAAACTGGAGCAAGAGCCTAAAGGAACTGTTGTTTGTGCAAATTAAAACACAGCCATGTGCAAGATAAAATGCTAAATGGCAAAACGCTCTTCTCTCCCTTGGGCATATGCATTTGAGCAAGGGCTTTGCAAACGTAGGAGGGTGCCGCAAAAAGAAGGTTGGTATCCTGCTCGATTTTAGTAAAGTTTGATTTTGCTTCTCAAAGGCTGCTGGAGTCCACTCACTGTCCACCTACCTTGCGGGTCCACCTTGTATAACGAGGTGTGCCTAATGAAGTGGCCGGTCTGTGTCTGCACAGTTCACTTGTGCTGAGTCTGTACTCGTACATACATGTAGTCCTATGTGTGAATATTGATGCAATATAATATGATCTATACTGTTGCAGGATCTACAGACTGAATGTTATCAGTATGTCTATGGTATGATCAGCACTTTACACTGAATACAAATAATGCTTGATTAATTCTTAATGAAAAAAATACACAACGTCATCTAGAAGTTTGGGTTTGGTTGAGAAAATATGAGTTAACGCGTTATTTACAGAGAACACACTTCTGCAGATTTCAGTGGACAATTACTGTTTCCTTACTGAATTCATCATATATTTATAGATTTGATTTATGAATACATTAAACTTGTGAAAGAAAATATCATTAACAGCAAAGGTATGTTGTGAGTTGACAACATGTCTGAGACACTGGTAATTCAAAGCAAGAATGAAAGGCAGCGTGAGTCGTAGAAACAGGCTGAGGGCTAGGGTGTGTCTCTGTCTTATCTATGTTATCTGTGTGAGGCTCATAATTACATGCGATGCTTATCTGTGTGGAAAAAAATCATTTCACTTGTCATTTATGTAAGGAGGGTCTAACATGCAAATCAATGCACACACCCACAAGCACGGCCGTCTGGCTGGTTGAGGTAGCAGACAAGTATGATGGCATTGTTCACTTTCTCTGTTGGTTTGTGTGTGTTTGGACTGCAGTGAATTCCGGGCGTATTTCTACAGCAAAGTCTGACTCCAGAAATATGAAGACTATGTTTTTGTCATAGCTCATGGTAAATTCCTCCCAACTCCTGTTTGTGAGGGGTAATCTTACGGTCAGGTTACAGTGGCAGGATTAATGAGGCAATGGGTCAAACGGGTTTATGGAGGGGCCACAATCAGACCTATCTTCAGGCAGTTAAGGGATGGTGACATAGGCGTATCTGTTTGTATAGATTGCTACAGCATAGGTCTGCGGCGCAGCAGAGAGTTAAAGGTGAAAACACTATCTTTGTTTTTTCAACATTTCAGGAACAATTCAATCATTAAGGAGTTAATAAGCTCATCCAATGTGAATTCATGTGAAATGCCCTGTTCTGAGGACACTGGCTGTGTCCAAAATATTCACAGTGGTGGTGATGGGAACTGTTTGAAGCTTTCAATGTCTCTGAAAACTACCCCAAAAAGCTGTAATATAAAATCACATAGAGTATCAGCCACCACTATGAAAGCAGAAATCGGTCTGTAGGGTGGGCTACTTTGTAGGACCAAAAATAAAAAAAAAGAATGCAAAGCTAAATAAAAACAAGCTTAGCTATTTATTTATGTTATATTTCCAATAATATGTTCATTTGACTTTCCAATACAGATATTTTACAGATACATATACAGATATAGATTGCTTGGGTAAAAATATAGATATCACAGATATTTGCTCCCAGTCACATAGAGATTATATAAGAGATAATAGCTAATTTAAGTTTATAGTAATAAAAATAAGGCCTGTTATCTTATTTAGCTAACATAAGCTGAAATCCAATGTCAGTTAATGCTTAGGTAAGCCAGTAAATGCAGTAAAATGTATTGCCTATAAGCCTCTTACAGAAAGATGAATATTAACTAATTAATAAGTAGCTAAAGCATTTCTTTTAGGCTATTCCATACTTGGGTAATTTCCTTTCCTTTGCGTACTCATAAGCAAGTGAATACAGTAGCAGTACTCTCACTAAATGTGCAATGCTCTCAATGACTGACAAATGTACGCTCAAGCAGCTTGAAAGCCAACATCTCTAAATGTGTGTGGGCCGGCTGAATGAGAATCTCCACCTTAAGCCCCCACTCAGCACCATTTCTGTCAACGCAAGACAGAATCCATCATTGCCACGATACGCCTCAAATGCTTAAGATATTTCACCTACAACTGTGACACCTCAGGACAGTCATGCGAAGGATTAGCCTTGTTCGTGCCATGAATGCACATTGCCTCTCCCAAATTCACTGGTAGAGACAGGGATGGGTAGAGTAGCCTAACTCAGTGCTCAAGTGAATGTTTTGATACTTGGATAAAATACTGACACAAGTAAAAGTGCCTTCATATAAAACAGCTTGAGTAAAAGCACAAAAGTATCAGGTTAGGTACTGAGTGATGAATCAATGTTTTATCGAGGTACATGCACTTCAGTAAATGTGTTTAGTTACTACCGACCTCTGGGTAGAGATTATCATCAAGTTATATTACAAAAGTGGCATGCAGCTATTGACCGGAGCTGACTTTCATCATGTGTAATCTAATAAAAGTAACCAATGAGGCTCCAAAAGACTATTTACTTTATCAGTTAATTCTAGCTAAACGACATGAATTAAAGACCCACATTCTAAAGAACCATTCTGTTAAGACCGGCACTGTTAAGACCCAGAAAACTTTCTTCTTAAGGCAGGTAAGTGGCTGGATGGGCTTCCGTCTCACAGGGATATCATAGCTGGCTAACTAAGCTGACTACATCTCCGTAACAGCTTATGCTGCATGCCTAACCTGCTCCAGAGCAGGTTACATTTGGGATTTTGGATAAATCTCTGGGTAAATGAATCAGTTCTTGGATAAATCAGGGTCAAGCTTCTGACAATTAAGGAACAGCCTACTAATGGAGATGAACACCTCTGGGCTTTTTCAAGCACATTTTGAGATACGGACATTCTACAGCTTCTTGTTCAGATTTTCCTGGTCCACCTTACATGGTGATCAGTGTTCTGAAAAAAAAGGGATCACTTCCAGTTCAGAGGTCAATATATCATTAAAATATCCAATATAGTTAGTCACCAATGGAGTCAGTTCCAGCTTTGTGTTTTTTACCATGGTAACTGTTGTGCTGTAATAAACTATGGTGAAGGCTGACTGATAGAATTCGGTTTTATAAACTGTGTCATAAAGTCATACGGTAGCCTTCCATGGTGAATGAAGCTACACTGAAGTACGCTGCACTCAATAAAGTTTATAGGAAAGATTTATGTTTCTTGCTTTCCACCTAGTGAGAGTTGTTTCTTGTGACTTTTTAGAAATAAAGTAAAAGGGTAAAGCAAAAAAAAGTCAAATGTCGAGCAGAGATGGGCCAGAGATATGTTTAGCACAAAACGTCCAGTAGTTGGATAAGCTCATATTATATATTCAAGCCATTTTCATATTATGTATTCTAGCTGTAAAAAGAGACCAGTGACTATTGCCCAATAGCCAGACCCTAAACACACCCACGGGCTAGCTCCAGTTCTGAGAGACAGAGACGGCTGCTATCAACATATGCCAAACGTGACATATACGGATGGGTGAAAAAGTGACCCATTTGATGCAGTATTTGTAAACGCCATTGCTGTACACCTACATACAAATCAGTCTACCTATCACCTGGTAGTATGATTCAGTCCCGTAACCCCACCCCTGCTTTTGATCCTTGATTACCTCGTGTCATGAAAAGACATTTGTGACTATGTTGTGAACTCACTTGACACTTGCTAGCTTCTGGTGGAGTTTCACACAGCAGTATTCTCTAAAACCAGGCTAACAAGTGGTAAAGGGATTAGCAGGAAGCAGCAGCCCCCTCTGTTGATACCGATGTTTAATACAGCACATATCATTGTGCATCCCTATGTCCCAATACACGTTCACTTCAACGCTGCTGTTCATGCCCTTTCTGCTGTTAAACATGAAAAGCCTCAGGTATAAATGAACACATTTCTAAATTAGCGTTCCGTGGCTGTATCCAGGATTACTGTCATTAGCAGTTATTATACAATCAAAGTCTGCACATGTGACACACAGCACACACACACACACACACACACACACACACACACACACACACAAAAGAAGACATAGAGAGAGAGAGAGAGAGAGAGAGAGAGAGAGAAAGAGAGGGAATAAGACAGGGCTAACCAGTTACCCTGCCCTAAATCTACCCAAACACTAAGAGGTGAAAAAACACACACCGAAACAAAAGCTAAAAATAACCTGATGAATTGATACCTTCACACATAATGGCCATCCCTCATATGCCAGTTTTCCTCAATAAAGCATTCAGAACAAGGCTGCTAATGTCCTCCATTCCTTTCTAAAATCACGTTGCTGGCTCGCTATGGCAGCAGGAAACAGGTAAACATCCCCAGTACAGTATTACAGACTTTAAATGCTATGTATTACCACCTGTGGTGTGGAACTACGCGACTTCAGGTTAAAACAGGTCAACTTCCGTTCTCTGTTCGTCTCCTTCTCCAGGATCGGAGCATGTAAGATATAAGAGTCTTGCTGCTTCAGCGTCCCATCAGTAGTGAAATGAGCTTCTCCTGGCCAAACTCAGCAATCTCCTTTTTGCTTACACTGTTGTCTTTAGACTTGTATAACATCTTTCAGCACTCATTTACACTTGCACGCAATATTTAAGGCCACTGTTGTCTTCCTAAGAAAAGCTGTAATTCATGTTTGTATTCAAGGTCTACAACTGTATTTTAACTATACTGAAGTGTGGTAAGTGCTCTTGTCTTTAAGATCATATATCTTTGCAGTTTAGAGGCACTTTGCATCAGGATTCCACATTTTGTACATCTGCCTGTTTGGGATAAAAACTTGTTTTAAATGAAGAAACATAAATGTACACCCTTAAAATGTGCTTTCAAAGGTTCTTTAGTTAGAATAACCATAACACCCTCACAGAAACTTCACAAAACAAAACAAAAAAATAATAATAAACAACAATAAAAAATAAAAAATTTTGTTGCTATTTTTAATTTTTGTATTATCTGAGCCCAACAGGTTCTTTACATCGTGTGAAAAGTTCCTGGTGATTGGACCAATAGACATATTCCAAAATTGGTGAGGATAAAAACTCTACTTTAGAGTTAGAGAACTCTACTCTTACTTTAAATTACAGAGAGTTAAGAATGTTTTTGCTCTCTCCTGTAAAGCAGTTTGGGTGTGTTTTTTGCTGAACAGGGCCAATATTCAAAAGAGTGAATGCATAAACAATTAAGCAATTATTAAACAATTATTTCTTCTCCTCTATCTAACTAAAAAGTTTTGTGGTTGGTTTGAAGAATCTATTTCAAAATGGTTCTATACTGCACCAATACGGGTTCAAAAAGATGTCATTGATTCCTTTATTGGTACAATATAGAACATTTGTAACCAGACGTGTAGGTTATAGAAAAATCCAATTTATAAAAAACATTGAATGTCTGTGAATGAATAGTCTGTGGGCGCTGGTGTCTTGGAGTGTGGTTGACTGAGTTGTAAAAATAGAGTAAACTAGACTGAACTTATTACAGTGGAAACAAAAACAATAGCATCAAATGATTCAGAAGGTTCAGAAGTCATTACACCTTTATGACATGAGAGTCGAGGTGAGTTGCCCTTTAACAGAGGATTTCACAGATCAGTTGAGGGATATACTGAGGAATCTACCCATTTAAAAACAGACACCAGGCAGGTCTCTGCCCAGTTTACTAGGCTAGCAATCGTGCAGAGTCAGGACAGATTCATAAACGTAGGACGTATGAAGAAAGTAAGCATTCAGAACTACTGAAAAACACATTTAGATTCAAGCTGTTTCTCCAGCCCGACTCCTACGGATGCCAGCGTAAGTGTGCAGGTCTATGCCTTTGCTTTAAACTTGTATTTTTTAGCATTTGTTTTGCTCATTTATTTCTACTTATTTTATTCTATTTGATTAAACAAGAAATAGGTCCTGGTTTTTCCTCTTGTTTTTCACCTATTATTGATTTTACCTCTTATTTTTTCGTTGCCGTAATTAAACAGTTCTCTGTTTTTGCATTCACTGGTTATTTACTCCATGCTATTGCACTTAGTACTTTTTACAGTAATACACGTTTTATATATTTTGCCTTTTTATGTATGAATCTTGCTATTAAAATAAAGTTATTCATATTAACTTAATACTAAACATAAAACCTGCAGGAGAAATGTACTCTGTAAACACAGTGGGTCTGATCATTTGGATTAAATACTAGTTCATTCATTATCAGGACAAATTTATTGAAATGTAATTACTTCTTAGGTTTCTTGGGTGTGATATGAAATTTCTTAGATCTTCCTATTTGGTTAATAATCTCCTTCTGACAGGTTTACTCTCCTTGGTCTAAGCAGAATATTTGTGTATTGGATGATATCTTCGATTCGGATGGTTTACGCTCCTTTCAGGATTTATGCAGTTCTTTTGCTATACCTGGCACATCCTGCTTTATGTATCTTAGGCTTCGCTCAGCTCTTTGAGCTTATGGAGTACTGTGGGACTCTCAGTGAGTTGATCATCCCCCTACTTGAGCATTTAAATAATTTAATTCATCTTAAGGATGAGTTTCATATCTCTATGACTTGTTAATTAAAAATAATAATTCCAATATAGGATCAGATTCTGTTTGGAACAAGGAGCTCAGTGCTTTCTATGTAACTCCAGATTGGGATGTAATGTGGCATAATATTTTTACTTCATCTAAAAATTTGTTACATCAGTTAATGCACTTCAAGTTAGTTCACAGACTCTATGTAACACCCTGATGAGCTTTTCAGATGGAACTATCCAGTGGTAAAAAGAGGTTCTGTTGGGGCTTACATTCATATGTTTTGGCAGTGCCCACATTTCATGTTTTTATGGAGTTATGTGTTTGGTTTCTGTCTGATGTCCTCAGTGTTGGTATTTGTTTATGTCCAGGTCTGCTTGTACTAGGGGATGATTTATAAGTAACTCTTAACTCTTAAAAGAGAGTGTTCATTCCAGCTCTAGCAACCTCCTAAAAGTCTGTTCTGAAAGGTTGGTTTGTGCCACTGAATATTTCAGATAAGACTTGCTTCTGTTAAATTTAGTTCTGAGTGCTCAGTAAGGCCTGGTCAGCAGCAGCCAAAAAGACCATAACGTTTTACTCAGGTCAGTGTTTTCCTAAAACACGTTAAATTTCATTAATTTATATTCCTTTCAAAAATGTCCTTTTACTTTGAAGACGGCCGCCTCTGAGCTTGGCTGATGCTCTTACTCTAGATGCACTTTTAAATAGTATTTATAGTAATGTACAGCAGAGGAAACACGTAATCAGACATTTGTGTGTTTGTTATTTAATAGTTTACAGTTTTGTGTGTTTGTTATTTAATAATTTGCATATTCCTGTGTGACCTCGCTCTGCAGAAGAGGAGAGCAGAGTGGGGGAAGAAGAGCTTTACTTTAATTCTACCATTCTTATTTCATATCCTTCTGAACTCTCTGTAACACTATCATAGAGCATAACTACCCTGTCCAGCTCGTGTATAAATGGACCGTAGCAGCTTATAAGGCTTGGTTTAGTTTGTTATAGTAAATAAACGAGCATCTTAGAGTACTCTCATCAACTTCTGTGTGGTTAAAGTGCTTGTGCTTTACCTTTATTAAACAGTTCTCTGTTTTTGCATTCATTGGTTATTTACTCTATGCTATTGTATTTTAGTGCTTTTTACAGTAATACAGTTTTATATATTTTGCATCTTTATGTATGACGCTTACTATTAAAATAAATGTATTAATATTAAGTTAATACTAATCATAAAAACTGCAATAAAAAGCATGTGGAGAAATGAACTCTGTAAATACAGTCGGCCTAATCATTAGGATTATTACTAGCTCATTCATTATCAGGACAAATTCAAATTTATTAACTTCTTAGGTTTCTTAGATGTGATATGAAATTTCACAGATCTTCTCCCATTTGGTTTACTGATCTCCTTCTCACATCTTAGAGCACCCTCACCAATGTCTGTGTGGCTTAAGTGCTTGTGCTAACTCCTCTCCTTCGAGCAGAAGCGTTACACACTACCTATTTCAGTATATGTCCACATGGAGGCAGTAATGAGTCTTTTCACTGCCTGAGCAAAGTTCTTGGGATTTGGTGTAGCATTTAAGCAACTGATTTATGAACTACTATTCATGCCGTTTATTCCTAAACTTCTGAGTTACATACTGAAGGAACATGAGGGTGAAAAACAGTTTAAGGTAAAAAAAAAAAAAATCTATCCTTTAAGAAGATTTAAAGATTTAACATGAGGGGGGGAAAAACACTCTCTGTCTACCATGTGGGCGGCTTCCTTTCGTCCAAGTGACTGAGAGGCTTAGGGAGGTGAGGTAAGGCCTTTAGGCTTGTGTCCTAGCCTCCTACTGATCGTATTTTACACTGAGGCAGCACAGAATGAAAACAGCCTACCAGAAATGAAGGAGCACAGACAACAAAGCCTAGTGTATGACATATCAAATGGAATTGAGGGTTCAGGTGAAGAATGATAAGAAGAGCGTCGTGATAGAGGATAGACCATCCTGGAAGAAGTTGCAGGGTTAGGGGGCCTGAGCTAAGGAAATGACCTTGCGATGGCTGTCCACTCAACTTTGGAGACATCGAGTCACGGGTCTTTTGGTGACCCTGGCAGTGAGCGTCATCCTCATGCTTCTGGCCACACAGTCTCTACAGACCACCAGGTAAGGAAAGCGGGGATGCTTCTTGTGGTTGTGCACCATAAGTTGGTCACTGTAAGACCCTAAATTCAGCGAATCAGTCAAGCTTGGTGTCAGAAGTCTTTCATTTTTCCGACTATTGTCTGTGTATCATTTTATAGATAACATTACATCATACAGCATCAGAAACCAAATACTGATACAAACAAGCCTAACGGATGTTATGATTTGAGGCGAATGGATAGTAGGCATACCACTCGCACAACACGAACTGGGGTCATATAGGCTTTTATTATTTCTTATATCTTTCTGTATCTGTTATTAGCTTCACTACTCCAAAGCACAGTGGAGGACACGGGCAATGTCTTGGCTGGTTAGCTGATTAATATTCTGAAGTAAGGATGAAACTGTGAAAAACAGGTGTAATCTCGTCATAGGGGCCACAGTGTGAGGCCGTCAGGGGAGAGGAAACCGCAAAACCGGCATGACCACAAACATACACCAGCCCGCTCTGGATCGGCCCCCAGACATATGGCAAGCAGTGAAGAGGTAATAAAGGACCGTCTGCTTCCGACCGCTGGGTCCATCAATCAGGCCATGCACAAAAGAAGGAGCCCTCCGCCTGTGGCCTTCCTCAAAACACACAAGACCGGCAGCAGCACAGTGCAGAACCTTCTGTTTCGGCTTGGAGAAAGAAGGAAAGCCACCTTCGCCTTTCCCTACTACACCTACCAGTTCAGCTACCCAGAGAGGTCTGTGAATGTGATATGCTTTATTAATATGTGACCTAGTCTCAGTGGGCCTCATTCAACAACATTTCTCAGATATGTGCTTGAGAAACATCATTGTTCCGTCATCATATTGAAAGCTCAAGTGAAAAAAATGAAACAGTAAAGCGTGAACATAACCTTATCGTCACTGTCCAAAGAAAAACATGTATCTCCATTTTTGGCAACGTTTCCTGTTATGTATCATTCGATGTCGATATGTGTGAAATTTTCATGGTGAATGGACCAAGAGAAATGGCCCAAAATTACTTGGTAGGAAAGTCTGGTTCCATTACATTAAAGTTAAATTACGTTTTTTGCTCTCTCCTGTAAAGTTGCCATTTTGGAGATACATGTTTTTCTTTGGACAGCGATGATATGAAAAAGATTTACTAATATTCCAGGACTTTTTCTGGGATTCCTATTCTGTAATAAAAGAAAACATGAACTAAACTACTAGAGTTATTCATCTGGATACTACACAATAAATCTCACATGCACAAGACGATTTTATAGATTACTATAGAAGTAACACCCCCACTGGCCACTTCATTATGTAATCTACACCCATAGATTACATAATCTATTGTATCTACACCCATTTTATCACCTCTACTTGCCAGCAGCTCTGCAACTGCAGACTGTAGTCCATCTCTTTCTCTGCATACTTTGTTAGCCCCTTTTTCCCATGTTCGACAACGTTCGGGATGGTGGTGATGGGTGGGGGCTTCATTCTCAGCACTGCAGTGACACTGACATGGAGGTGGTGTGAGTAGATCTGACACAGCAGTGCTGCTGGAGTGTTTAAACACCTGAGTGTCACTGCTGGACTGAGAATAGCCCACCATCCACAACTATCCTGCATCCACTGATGACCAACACTGCACTGTGCAGCAGCAGATGAGCCATTGTCTCTGACTGTACATCTACAAGGTGGAGCAGCAAGGTAGGAGTGTCTAATAGAGTGGACAGTGAGTGGACACAGCGTTTAAACACTCCAGCAGCACTGCTGTGTCTGATCCACTCACACCAGCACAACTCACACTAACACACCACCACCATGTCAGTGTCACTGCAGCGCTGAGAATGATCCACCACCCACAGTGTGAAAGGCTCTAACAAAGTATGTAGAGAATCAGACGGACTGCAGTCTGTAATCGTAGAACTACAAAGTGCTCTTATATGGTAGGTGGAGCTGATAAAATGGGTGTGTAGAGTCCTTTAGAAACCTCATAGATGTTATAATATTACCTCAGTTCTCTTTTGTAAGGGTGCTATCAAATGGCACATTTAATAAAATGGAAAGTGTGACTGAAAGTTCAACAGGTGCTACAGTAGGGAGGCGATAGCGCAGATCTGAAGTTGGGTATTACTGGACACAGACTGAGCAGCTAATCTCACTACTATCATCAAGGGATTAAATGTTGTGTCATGTAATGTAATGACCTGGGGTATTCATGATTCCATGGATGTCTGGCCAGTTAGACATGCTTTTCCTGAGCATGGTCCCAGTGCCAGGTTAACAGAGTTTAATAGAGAAAAATATATTATTAATATATATTAATATATATACACATATATATTAATAAAACATGCATTTTGAATTGCTTCATAAAAGCGATCTCAATGGCAAAACGTAAAGGATT
This sequence comes from Semaprochilodus insignis, assembly GCA_034552555.1. Classification (NCBI taxonomy): domain Eukaryota; kingdom Metazoa; phylum Chordata; class Actinopteri; order Characiformes; family Prochilodontidae; genus Semaprochilodus; species Semaprochilodus insignis. Next base: position 40,750,667 of record CM067475.1, on the reverse strand, counting down.
ATTTCCATTATTTCTAAACAAGATTGTAACCATGTAGAAGCTATAGAACATGAAAGGGAGATATTTTTGGTATTTGCATTTACATTACATTTATGGCATTTAGCTGACGCTCTTATCCAGAGCGACTTACAAGGTCATTCATATTACAGGTAGGCCAATGTAGTGCTAGGAGTCTTGCCCAAGGACTCTTATTGGTGTAGCACAGCATAGTTACCCAGACCCGGGAATCGAACCCCCATCTCCCACAGGGGGCGGTAGCTCCTTGGAGGTTAGTGGTGTTATCCGCTGAGCCACACCAACCACTTATACCACTTATATATTACATGTTATATTAAATGTAATATATGTGTTATATATTACATTTATTCAAGTTTTCCAATGTGAATGAAAAATGAAGGCAAGCACGCTCAAAATATTTAATTCCATTTTAACCCTAGTGTTCAATTCCAGCTGATATTTAGGAGGGTCTCATGTCGCCTGACTACTTTAACATTAGTTGGCTGCTGACTCATATCATATCATATCTTATCATAGTGGTGCTGATGATAGATTCAATGGCAGCTAACTGTTTGGTGTAGCAATCTTCCTTCTGGAAATGCCCTTTTCTAGTTTGGTAATGCGCTCTTTCACACATTAACTGAGATATCACACATCTGCTCTTCTGTCTTTGGTTTGAGAAACTAGCAACAAGTCACTCTTTCCACTCACCTCTTGGGAAAAGGTTTTCAGGTTTGCAAATAAGCTACTATTGTAGTTTTTCAGTGTTATCCCATTTGCAATCTACGAAGGACCAACCTACTTCGCCAACCTGAGCCAGGCCAGTGCTGCATCTCTAGTTAGTTAGGAATACCATAAAGATTACCCAGACCCCCCAGGACCCTCCTTATTTCGTGCTTTGGTTTTAACATTTAATAAATCAGTACTGAATCACTATAGCATATGCTGTGATATGATGTCCTTCCTTGTCCTTTCTGTGGTTTCAGGTTCAGAGCTGAGTTTGTGGACGAGCTTCCAGAAGGATCGTCTCAGTTTGACCTGCTGTGCAGTCATATGCGGTTGGATCTGAGCCAGCTGAGACAGGTGATGCCTCCAGACACAGTTCTCATCACCATCCTGCGAGAGCCCCTCAGGACCTTTGAGTCTGTCTTCAGCTATTATACTTCCACTATACCTGCTTTCTCCAGGGCCAAACAAGCAGCCACTAGGGCTGGGATCAAAGACAGGACTGCGCTGTCCATCTTCCTGGAGGATCCAGAAAGCTTCTGGGACCCTAAAGAGCCAGGGAACGGACTGGCTAAGAATCCCATGAGCTTTGACATGGGCTTGAACAATGAGGAGTGGAACGCTTCCTGGCCCGAAGACTTGTCCCATCTAGAGGAGGCATTCGACCTGGTGATGATTGCGGAACACTTTGATGAGTCCCTGGTCCTCCTAGGGGCCCTGCTGGGTCTGGAGCCACAAGACCTAGCTTACGTTCGGATGAATGTTAGGCACAGCAGCGATGTGACTATGTTGGAGGATGATGATGTCAGAGCCAAGTTGCGATCGTGGAACGCACTAGACTCCCTCCTCTATGACTTCTTCCTGCAGGAGTTCTGGGTGAAGGCTGAGCATTTTGGCCTTGACCGGCTCAAAACTGGGGTATCTAAGCTAAGGGCCTCTGCAGAGAAGATTCGGCATAAGTGCTTGTCCAGGGCTGCAGTGCACCCTAGTGAACTGGAGGACTTGGTGCGACCCTGGCAGTCAGACACGGTCACCATACTTGGATACGAGGTGCAGAAGAACCTCAGTCTGGAAGATCAAGGGTTCTGTGTGCGGCTAGTGCTGCCTGAACTGCAGTATCACTCTCATCTGTACTTTCAGCAGTACGGCAGAGATATGAGGGCCATGCCTGCAGACTGACACATAATGGAACAGTATGATAAAAAAATAAAAGTATTACGCAATTTTACCAACACCCCAAGATCTTTTGGTTTTGAAATTCGCTGCTATAGATTTGCACAGGATGACGGAACAAATGTGTAATGGAAGCTTATGCCAAACCAGTAAGGAAACTGCCTAGACCTGATTATAGACTTGCTTAAATTCGACAAAACTCATAAAGTCAACATCAGGTCAGCTGCTACAACTGTTTTTGGTATGCAGTGTTCAAGTATAGTAGATCCACATGAGTACATTAGTATGCATAGTGTATTTTATAGATGACGGAATGTTATACAGCATCATGAACCACATAAGCAAGTGCATTTGAGCATTCTGGCCAAAATGGAAAATATAGCCATTGCTAGTCTGTTGTGGACATACTTACTTTTATCCAATAGAAAAGCCAGAGTATCTGTTAGAGTGAGATGGGGCAGTCGTGGGCTGGAGATTAGGGAACCAGCCTTGCGACCGGAGGGTTGCCGGTTCGATTCCCTGAACTGACAGTAACGACTGAGGTGCCATTGAGCAAGGCACCTGCTCCCCAGGTGCTGTGGATGCTCTGAGCAAGTGTGCTCATTGCCCCCTAGTGTGTGTGTTTCACTTCACGGATGTGAATGCGGAATACAAATTCTTCTGTGTGAAAATCACAAAATGGCTCAAAAACTCTCTACTCAGAGAATGATTGGCCTCATTGATTTGATTTTCTGGTTTAAAGATGAAAAACATCAGCCTCTCTAGTGAACTTTTGGAGATGGGCTGTTTTATTCTTCTTCTTTTTTTTAAGCTGGTGGATACATCAGATTGGCACATCTGGAAACACATCCCTGACCCTTTGTGAGGGAAAACAAATTGCCACAGACTGTGATGTAAAAAAAGCAGTCCAAACAAAACAAACAGAGAGGAAAACCAGAATATCATTATAGTCTTTGGCTCATTTATAAACTATATCAGGTGAATATGTGTCCACTCTCTCTGCAATAGAGCACGATACATCAAAAAGATAAATATGCTTCATTTTAGGTCCCTTCAGTCTTCAAACATAAACCTGGTGCGACAACCCCACCGAATGGCCAGATGTGTCGTACCTGGAGTTCTGTTTTACCTTATTGAGTCCTCAGGTCAGCAAATCACCAGTTAAATATTTTCCTTTTGCGTTGACAACTGAGGTGGCTACATTTGGCCAGCCGTCTAGGCTGAGCTCCAACCAGGAAATGGCAGGGGAACAAATCTGAGATCAGCGTTTTTAATTTGTCGTTAATACAACCGACTCCACAGCAGCTCTTCAGCACAGCACGTAATATATACCACTTAGTTCAAAGTACAATTTAGAAACAGGATTCAACTTTGCCTTGTCATTTAAGCATGGTTGTTTTCCTCCCCAAACAGGGCGTGGTGATGAAAGGCATTATTGCTAAAAAGGTTTCTTATCTTACTGCAGCTTTTAACTGTAGTAACTGATAATGGATTACTGAAATGACAAAAACAACTTATCAGATGAGAAGTTAAAAGCTAAAACTAGCAAGGTAGCTACATCACTAACTAGATAGCTTATCTCAGTTTTGCTCAGTTCCTCTGTTTGAAAGTGTAAATACCTTGTTCCCGACATCTATTGTTTGCTGAACGAAGATGGTAATGTTTTCTTTCCAATTGTGTGACTAAAGGGTTACACTAAGACCAAGTTGGTTGTGTTTATTAAACTTCAGATTAGTGGTGACAAAACACTGATGAAGGAAAACCTGAAAAGGTAAAAAATATAAAATCATGAATTCTGTCAAATGGATGAACCTTAAGGACCAGAATGCACCTTTAATACGGTTTGAGGTAAGCGTGTGATGATTTAGACATGCGACTTTGGTGGGATATAAACGTCCATTATCTATTAGCCACATTAGCCTTGTAGCTCAAAGGCAAAACATCCCCTAAATCTGAAGTAGTAGGGGGAGCTGTGTCAGTTAGACTTCTTTCACTGTACTATTCTCTAAAAGTAGCACTGCCTTTATTTTCTTCTAAACTATTAGCATCAAAAAGTTCAATTTTAATTTCTTCCCTGTAACTGCTCACAGTTGGCCTAAAGCAAAAAAGTAAAAGTCATTAGAGGAGATTCTGGAGTCTCTTGCTGGACTGAAAAATTGGAAAATGGAATGGAGTGGAATGGAATAGAAGCCAGGAAAAAGCAATAGGCCTAATTGCTTACTGTAATCAATGTCTAATTACTTTTTTTAATGAAACGCTAAGGATCTGAAAGTGCAGCTTTCTTTCATTGTAATTTACAATTAGCTTTACCTACATCTCTCAAATCTCACTAAGGGCATTTATCTTCCTCAGCTGCTTACTACTTACCTCCTGCATCAGGAAAGAAAGGCCAGAGCTTCAGCATAAAGCACAAAGCACCAAACCTACCATCTAACATACACATTCACGTTCAGCCAGGCCACTGCATGACACACATGAAGAAATGGGAAATTCTTTTGGTATATAATTTAAATATTTTAATTTTAAGATGCTTGATTTCAAGTTATTCACAGAAAACCACAAATCACACACAGTGACACAAACAGTCTCGACACAATAAGCTATCCCACACCAGACCATGATCACTGAAAACTGGTAGCAAGACAGAATAGCAGAAAAAACCAAACAAATGACCCGCACACATGCACTCTCACACACAATCGCCCAGTAAGAAATAAATAATGTCTATAAAAATTCAGAAACTGACAGGCCCGTATATCCATCCTCTTTGGTTTTAGACATCAAGCATAACTCAGCTCAGACACCGGTTCTCGGAGAGCCACCTTTGAACAGACCTCGTTTAGCAACAGTGCAAACATGGCGGTGTTTGCATCAGCGTTTCTGAACTCCAAATCTAAACTGCACAGTTTAGTGCTGGTTCTGCTTCATCACACTGGATTAGAGTGCACTATGGCTGATCAATGGAATCAAAGCTATTAGAACAGACTAAATTGTGTAATGCTGTGACCATCCAGTACTAGAGTTAGAGAACCCTGTTCTACAACAGAACAGGCCCTGATTTTTAAGTAGAAGCTCGTAAGATCTTACTGCAATATGTAAGAGCACAAGAACTGCATTTCAGTGCATTCCTATTTAAATACGCATTGCTGTGGCCATTTTAATTGGCCTGTTAATGCTCTGCCCACACGTGTGTTCTTTCCGAACTGTCTAGCTTCACTTGGGTACAACAACATAATCCTATTCAGTAGCGTAGCGTTTAAAACCTGACCCTCAGTTAATCAACCAACATTACTACTTCACCTGCTTACGTGACTGAATGCCATCAAATCCTTAAGCAATGTTCAACATCCAGTGTAGAGTAGAGACAGTTACTGTCCTCCTTCTAAATACTCTTGACTTCAGAAGACACATTAGGATTGGGTGGGCGTCCACAATCTTTTGGCCATGTAGTGAATAGCGATTCTAAGCACACTATAATTTCTAGGAGGTTGAAATGAATTTGCCAGCGATCTGTAAGCGCAACAGCAGACACATTAGAACACATCTGTGGGTGGACCTTGAATAGGTCAGTTGGTAAGCACTGAAGTTAAACATTTAAATGCCTTTGGGGACGTTTGGACCGGTCATTACTTACAAGATCCTCAACTGTAGTGGAATTCATGCTGGTTTGAGATAAACAGCCGCTGTGGCCAATCCAGAGGTCACAGCTCGCCACTGCTCCACATTAAGCTGAGAGGGCAAACACGATTAAGACTCCCGGAAGGGGATAAAGACTTAAAGCTCAGTGACTCCAAAAGGGTTTAAACAGGCCACTGACCTGAACTGGATGAAATGCAGAGCACGGCGTTCGAAGGAGCCGCCTTAAACAAATGGTTCAACCAAAAAATGTAACTGACACAATTTTCCACTTTCTTCAGATGTAAAATGATTATGCAAGACGCGTTTGGTGTCCAAATTTCACTTTACTCTAGCGCTGGAGCTAATCTTGCTAATGAAGACTAGACATCAATAGTGACCTCAATCCCAAAACTTCCTGCTCAAACCACTTACAGCTCTTCTTTAAAGTTGCTCAGATTATTTTGCGTCATTTAGGCCACAGTATGACTTACTATGAATTTAACAGTTTAACAGATTAACAGCCATATAAATAAACTGCAGAAATCACAAACTTAATCTGTAGCGTCCATATGCCTGCGTGACATAAGTGCATGTGAAGGGATGTGGCAACACCTGTTGTCTAACACAGTGTCTTTAATGATGTTGACAAGTCCTGATCACCTGATCTTATTGAAGGCCTGGATGCAGTTTGACCATGTTAAAAGACATTTTGAGTATGTACCTACGGAAATGATTTGGGTGACTATTGACTTCTAGAGTTTCTCAGCAACACTGAACTCACAGCTCCAGCACTAAACTAAAGAAGCACAATGAGGACACTAAACTCGCCTTGGTTGATTGAATACATATGGGGTAAGAGAGACATTTGGTCACTTTTACTGTAAATCCAGTAAAACAGTGTGGGAGGTAACATTAATACCTTGAATGAATACAGCAATGTGGACTCGTTGATCGACACAGTACTGCAAACAGCAAACGAGAGTGAGAGTGATACAGTAAGTAGTCAAAACAGTGTTTTAGAAAATGCTCACTACAGCCAGTCAACCCAGTCAATAACGTTTTATGATGTAGCACAGGACTTGTATGGCCCACTTTCGGCCTTTTAGCTTGAAAGGTTCTAGTTTGTTCTCCTTATCGGTCCAGCAGTGCGACAGCCATGACAAATTCATAACTCACTCACTCTGAGTTGTTACCGATGCAGGTGTCAGAACATTATAAGCTTATAAAACAGACACTAAAATCTAGAATCTATAAAACCCTCAACAGCAACATCAGACCTGTAAAAAATCAGTTTTGCTGGTCTATTCAAACGAAAGCTAAGAACAGGTTCCTGATATTAATACTGGCCTCAGGTTTCAGAGCATCACAAAATCATCCATACTGCTGGGCTTATTGCTGTGCTTCAGTTTGTCTTTGGCTGCGATGTGGGCTATGGGATTTGGGGTCAACCCTGCCCCCCGCTCATTCTGCCAGCTGCCTTCCACAAAGGTGAAGATGGGGTACGTCTCAACGGACGAGGTCAGAGCCTGGGACAGCAAGAAGGAAAGGAGAAACAGACAGACACTGTAAGGGTCTTCATTCAATGACAGTAAGGTTCAAATGTTTGGAATCAATGCTTCCATGAATATTTGCCAATTTTATTCCATATAGAAAAGAAATATATGCAAAATGTCTTTATCAAATACATTTGGAAATAAACATGAAAAAGCACATTATTTTTGTTTGGAATACACACTGGAATAAAACAATATACACTCATCATCAAAAAAATGCACCTAGAAGGAAGTGTGGGATTGCAGAGCTACTCAGAAGGAAGGTAAAGGTTACCAGGAACAATAAATGATAAAAATTGTACACCGCTTTGGGAATATTTACTGAGCTACACATACAGAAGTAGGGTCTCTCAATATGCATGTGCCTTGGCATGGAATTGTAGAGGTTGTCCTGGTGTTAATGGTGTCCTGTGATAATCCATCCCATGCAGCTTAAATATTCTCACACGGTTCCTGCAGATGGTGCGGTAGGGGTGGAGGTGGAGTGACACCAGGTCTTCTGGACGTGTGACGCATGATAAACTGTTCATCTTGGTGCTGACCACGGTGCCTCCACACACGGATTTGTTGGTCGTCTCCACCAAGACAAAGCGGGACTCGTCACTGAAGATGACCCGCTGCCATTCTGAGTCACTCCATGACAGTCTGGCACGACACCATTGCAGTCTTTGGTGATGTTGACGTGGGGTTAAGGACAGTCGTCGTAACGGTCTGTGTACATGTAGTCCTGCGTGGTGCAGGCATCTGCCAATGGTGCTGCACTAACAGGATGACTCATGGAGGGCATCACTGCTCGCTGAATGTCTGCAATTGTGGCTGTTGGGTCAGTCAGGTACAGCGATAAGGCCCATCCTTGTTTATGTCACATGCTCAGCTGAGCGTGAAACTTCATTTCAACATTCATTTGCAGCTCTCATGATGTCAAACCCACCCACCACATTTCATTCCTGTCAGTTGATTCCTTCTGGGTGCAACTATTTATGCAACTATTTTTTGATATTGCGTGTATTTAAAATGTATCTCACATATATGTATTGTATTTATGTATTTATTGGGAACCTCAGTGTGTTTGTAAGACCCCTGATGTGTCATTGAAACGCACTCAAATTCCCTCTAAACATAACTGTGAAAGAAAACGACCGGGGAAAATAACTGTGGTCAGCTTAAATGATTGTGATTAGGTGACTATATAATAACTGTGACAGGTCTAGCTGTAAATTATGAGCAGACTTGCTCCATATGTTAATCCAAGATTCAGTGGTGTCTGTACAGTAGGCTTTGCTGTACTCTGAGGCTTCCACATTTCTTATGAGTCTCGAGACCTAGATCAGTTTCGAGTGGTACAACGCTACCTCAAAGATATATTCAGTATCAGTCATTCCTAAACAAAGCCAACATTTAATTCCCCTGCTGTGCAGTCACGCCTACCTACCATGGTCACATCACCACGGAGAGTGTCAAAGTCCTTCCTGTCCCTGGCGTAGAACCCCAGAGTGCAGCTGGGGTCCATGCGATGAAAGGACATCTTCCTCACAGCCTTGCAGTGGAATGTCTGCAGACAAAAAGAGAGAATAGTGCAAATACCGCAACACATTAAAAATACTAATTTAGCTAATACAGTGTAAAGATCAGAGGAAGTTCAACAGCAATATCTGACTATTACAATTCACAAGTTATTAGCATCTCTTGGTGAAATAATCTTTGAAGGTTTCTCTAATATATATATATATATCTTACATTCAGTTCTTGCATTTTAGGAGAAATTATACAAACATTAGGAGGCTGGGGCAAATGGATACTTCCCATACAGTACTGCTCAAACCACCCTTCTATTATTTAATGTCCAGTCAAAGCAACCATCAAGTACAAATAGTTCCCTTTTTAGTATAAGGTTTCCATTCCTCTCAGGAGTTTTGCTTCCAGATTTATGTTTTTGTCATACTTCCCAAGTTCAGTCTTCTGCTTTTCATCAACCAAGTAATCACTAACGCATTTTGTGATGTTGAGGTCTGAATTCTGAGCTCTTTCTTTGCTTTGCAATTTCCACCATTTTTGTCTATTTCTCTCAGTAAGAGCTTCTTGACAGCTGCACATCCCTTTTGACTGTTAGCACTGAGTTGTCATCTCACAGTGAAAGGATGGGCAGAAACACCCGTGGATGCTTTCAGATCTGAAGCAAGAAAATATCTCGATTTCTCTTCTCTTTCTCAAATGTGAAAACATACAACTTGGACTTTTTGGGTTCTTTTTTTAGGTTTTTGGAAATTAGAATAAGATGTTTTTCCACAACACAGTAAAGAGAGAAAAAGACCCAAGATATCAATAATTGTTGGTGAGCTACTGCTTTAAAATCGCCTCCAACTTAAAGGTATAATTGTATATATCTTTCATTTATTAGGAGCAACATTTGCAAGTGGTGAAATCAGGGGGAATGTCAGGAGAAATCGGTTGCCCTAAATCATGCTATGAACAGGGCTGAACTGGAGGTTGTGGCAGTAAGATACAAATGATATAATGGAGAAAACGGGTAAGAGTACGGCTTTAAACTGAAACATGGCCTTTGCAACTGATTAAATGCCAAGTCTGCACTGGTGGTAAGCTCCTTGATCACAACAAAGCTAATACATGCCAACTAGTAGAACTAATCATCAAATAATTATAATACCAAAATCAGATGCTTAATCATTAAATTCTTCTATACCTCCAAAGGGAAGTTGTCCTGATTGACATCTACAGCAGCTTGACATAAATGAGGGTCCAAATATAGCAGCTTGTCATCTGTATAATGAGAGAATTAGTTCCCAGATTAGACAATCAGAATCAGAATCAGGTTTATTGACCAGGTATGTTGACACACACAAGGAATTTGGTTTCAGCAGTTTGTGAATCTCTAGTACTGACAGTCCATAATATACACAATGACTCCACATATACACAATACATACAGTCAATTACAATATACAATCTTCACAATATACAAGCAATAAACAAACTACAAATAATATACAGTTTACACATTTACAGTGTCCTCAGTTCTACTCTAGGATCAGCTCTCTATGAGCAAATAAACCACATCAACAACAAGACAAGCCAAAGCTGATGACGAAGTTTGATGACAATTTCTAAATATATAAAATCAACAACCTCAAATAAACCACTAATAAAACACTGAACACACAGACTGAGATAGCTCACTCACCTTGGAACCCAACAAAATATAACGAATGCTTTGGCTTTCCTCCAATAATCCCAATGCAGCATTTCAGATGAAGGAGTTTCTAAAGATTAGAGCAAGAGGAAACATTTTTGGTTAATCAACACATTAAACGCTTTTCAACAAAAACTGTCGGCCTAATCGAGGACTGTAACCTTGCTACAGGGTCATGCATATAATCGTATGCAAACGTTAGCGTGCCACAGTTAAATTATTACGTTTTGTTGATTTCTTTTATTTGAAGTGAAAATAACGTAACATGAAATTAATTCCTAATGCATGATTATTGTTTATGTGCAATATTTGGAGATTTGTAACATGGGTTATTTGTTGGACCCCTTCCTGGAGTGGAGGAATCGGATTGTAAGTGCTTTGACAGAACATTCAAAGATGCTCCAGTCAAACTTGATGAAGGGTGTGGGTTCTGAGAATGCGCATGTATGATCTACTATCATCATCATATCCTCATCAGTATAATGTCAATTTTGCACTGAATAAATGATGCGGTGTGAAAAGTGTGACTTTTAAGGCACTATTTCAGGCTTTATGGGGCGACTCCCAGCAGCTGACAAACACCATATTTTAGCTGTTTTTATAGAAAAAAAAAAAGTGATGAAGTTATGGTTAATTTGGGGTTTTCCCCCGATATGTTCAATGCAGCAAATAATAAAATGTCATATTTAGGTTTGTTTTCTGTAGAGGATGTGCAACCTATCAGAAACCTTTGATTGTGCATAAGCAATGTGATAAGCCAGAAACATACTAATAAACTCATGATAAGACAAACTCAGGCCCACAGGATTTAGATCAAAGTAATGTACACTGGCTGTATTATATAACCGACTAAATTCATCTGAACTCTCAAAGAGAGTCTGCCTTCTGCACCATCAGCGTCATGAGGGGTGATATCAATAAAACGATTAGTAAACATCATATAGTGCTGTTCTAGTATGTGCACAATGAACCATACCTTCACACATTCCACATAAGCAGGATTGAGTGCGTCTGCACCGAGTCTCACAGGCACAAGTATAATAACAGACTTGTTACACTCAGACTGAGATTCATCATACAACCTCACCACATCTCCTGTATACACTAGAGGAGAGGAGAGGAGAGGAGAGGAGAGGAGAGAAGAGAAGAGAAGAGAATAAATACAGTGCAATACATAGACTAGTTATACAGACACCAAACGCTCCACAAAGTCCGTCACTATACACAGACCAGCCATTTCACTGTACACCTAGCCCATATCTACCTCCATTGTCGTTTTTTTTTTTTTATCAGCTCCACTTACCAAAGTATATGGTATACTCTGTAGTTCTACAGTTACGGACTGCAGTCCATCTGTTTCTCTGTGTACTTTGTTAGACCACCTTCATTCTGTTGTTCAATGTTCAGGACCCTCACAGGACCACCTGGAAAGTGGATCAGTCTCAGCACTGCACAAATACTACATGCTCTATGGTGGTCCGTACTACTGAATAACAGAGAGAAGGTATGAAGAGAAACAGTCTGTAATTGTAGAACTACATAGTGCATCTATATGGAAAGTGGAGCTGATAAAATGGACAATGAGTGTAGATACAATCAGGTGTACTTAATTAAGTGGCCAGTGCTGAGGTAGTTACTCAAAAAGGTACAGATACAAATTACTAATAATTACTTTCCTCTGTGAACAATCACCCCCTGCACTTTATGTTGTTGTGCAGTCAACTATCACAAGTAGCACAGTTGTGCTGAAATATTTTGATGTTCAGAGTGACAATAAGGTGTCCTCTACAAAGAACACACTGCACGATTTAGGGCACAATTTTGATTTATTTGTTGAATTTAACACAGAACAATTTAACATAGTAAAAAAAAAATATGGAACTCAGCATAAAATTGGCACTGTGCAGTAACCATATTTACACATGTTCCCTAAATGGGGTGTGTAACTTATTTTCACTGACCACTGACCAGACGTACGCAAACTTTTGCATACAACTGTATATGCAAAGACAGACACAGATAATTGATATAGATTCAATTCAGGTTTTAAATACACCGTGCATTATTATTGCTCTATTACAGACAGGGGAGTACCTCAACTGAATTCTCAAAATGCTCATTAATGACAGGAACCAGTACAGAATAAAAGAATTTAAACTGCAATTCATACATAACTTTGTTACAGAAAAAAAACAATCAATCATATCAAGGAGACTGTCATACCATCCGTTTCTATTTGAGAGAATGGAAGGAGAGAGAGATGTTTCACAGACTACACAGATGTGAAGCAGAAGAACACTAATTCTAAAAATGACCTGGTAAGATTTGTGGGAAAATACAATTTCCCCAGCATGACACAACCAATTCCTTTACTGTGTGACTGGACAGACTGTCTACTGAAGGAAACTGCTGATCTTAATGTGTCTTCATTTATCCAGAATTTTCCCAATCTACATGAACAAGGTCGCTTTGTGTGCTTTTTGTATGGGCCATTTGAGAAGAGAAAGTGTTTATCCAACATACTGCACAAACCTCCACAAGGCACTGCATCTACCATCACAATGACCTCTCTTCTCTGTCCCTGTGTCGCACTGAGAATGATAAACAGCTCTAACAAATGGCTTCTAAAATGTCTGATACAACAAGTTCTGGTACAACAAGACCTTTAATGCAGCAACATTGTCATTTGTCCAGCTGCTTTTGGACATCTGACATCAGGGGTTAGAAACTGACTATGAACAGTTGTATACATAAGTTTAGGCACCCCTAAAAAAAAAACATGTTCTGTTGTTTTTCGCATTCACATCCTGTATATACACTTCTTCTCATTTTAATATAAAAGAACTCTTTATTTGCAAAACTGAACAAACCAAAAAAAAATTAAATACGGTCTGTGCAAAAGTTATAACTCATTCATTTGTTTGTTTTTGTTTTTTCCCCCCAATATGTTAAACTAAGTAAATAAATACAAATACTGCACTAACATCGCAGAAAAATGGCATATTAATTTGTTTCTTGTAGAAGAATGTGTGTTCATTTTCACTTAGAAATCAACTAAATGGATTTTGACTTAAGGTGCTCACGCTTTTGCATATGAGATTTACAAAAATGGTCTTCCCTACATCCAGTCTACAGCACAATGAAAGTCAGACTGACTCACCAGTGCAGTCCTGCGCTACGTACACAGCCAGATTAGTGACTTCAGATGCTGCGACAGCTTTACTGCAAAACAAACAAACAAAAATAAGAGTCATTCAGAGTGTATTATAGACACTGATACAGTAGATACATCAGTGTTATTGTTCAAATGGGAAATACGATTTTTTAGATTAACTTTAAATGTCAATCACTGAAACGTGTACAGAGTCTTTCAGGGCATTTTGGCCTGAAATGGTGCCTTGTAGAGAGACTTGCTGATAAACAACCTCAGTATAATTTATGTTTACACAAATACTGCTATTTCTTAGACCATCCTAAAGGAGCAGTGAACCTATGGTTGTCTTCTGAGGTTGTATATACAATGCTTATTTAAGAAATGTGGTAAAACTGATAACATTCTTTGGCATTGTTTTGCCAACACCCTGCATGTACCTCTTCTCAAAACCATCATAAAACACTGCATGCAGATTACTCGCAATCACTGTGTACAATAACTTTCTATGCTGTAGCTTTCAGAGGCATTCTAAAAACGTTCTTTGGACGTCTGGTCTCCTTTCACCACCACAGTTTTGACTTGCTAAGTTTCTCTTGAATGGAGCGTTTCACATCACAGCACTCCAAATAACGGAAAATGTAATTCATCATGGAACTGAGGTTCTCAAAATACTTCAGATACTTAATAAAACTAAACCAAAACAAGCTTTTGGTGTGTAGTGTAGAATATCTACACTATGGAAATTATTACTGTATATAAAATAACCAAGACTGTTAATATGACTAGTGACTCCAAATTTCTCAATGTTACGTGTTTATACACTGTTAATGTAACATTACAGCAGAGCAATAACTGAGGTTTCCAGCTTTCCACTGAGTGCTCGTACCAGAGTATGTGTGCTGCGATGGATGGACCGTACCAGTCTCCAGCCCGTTTCCCTGAGGTCTTGCCCAGCTCCACCAGCTGGTGCAGGCTAAATGGGGCAGAGGGTGTGTCCCCAAACCAGGCTACAAGGCGCCGGTGTGTGCTCTCCTCTCTGTCATCAAGATTGTTCAGTATGTCGCCCTCAGTGCGTCTCTTCCACAGCCTTTTCCCTTTGTCCCAGCTACTTCGTCTGGACCCCTGTCCTGACTGGCGAGAGGCTTTGACATCCAGGTCGTCTTTGGACTGGTGATGGGCGCCTAGACTTGTCGAGCCTGGGTAGAGGAGTGAAACAAAAGAAATACGGATCACCACCGACAATGGCATGTTTTGTTGTATTTTTTATGTTCGAGGGAAATCGGCCCTTGAAGCGTAAACATTCAGAGGGGTCTGATGTGAAATGGGTCACTGGAGAGAAACTTACTGACTCAGATATGGCCATTTTATTTACTACCACCAGTAAACCTGCATGAGTTTTAAATCTGATGATGATGGTGGTAAACAGTTTTCTTTGCCTTACAATGCCCTGCATGTAACCCCGCCCCCTGTCATTAACAGATTAGAATAGATGTGTTCTTCTGTGGAGGAGCTGGTGAAGTTCCTATCACCACCACTGTGAACTCGATTCTTCAGTTTCTCTAAAACAAAGTATTTCATAACAAACCACTCTGAATTATTTGGTTTATCTTAACCATTTTATTATATAGATTTTTGGGGGGTTTTCCCCATTAACACATCCCCCACATCGAACACGTGTAATATGGCTTTTTTTTCTGCTACTTTTTGCATGTTTGTTATTTATTCCATCTACTGTATGTATTTGAGTTTAACTTATCGGAAAAGAATAAAATATGAAATATAAAATCTGCACAGGTCACAGCTGACGTTTTGTTTTCCCCATTATGTTCAATTCAGCAAATAAACATAATATAAAATATTAAAATTTTAAAAGTAAAATGTAGCCATCAATTCATAATCATTTTCTGACATAAAATACTTACTAATAACTTACTAATATGCTCCATATTAAATCTGTTGTTTGCAACACAACTGTGTTCTTTATTATATTATTACTATAGTATTGCTCATCATCATCATCATCATCATCATCAATCATTAGCATATAAAAATGTGTTTCAAAACTTTTGAAAAGTGATTCCAAATTTGTATACAGTGCTGTGTGTGTATGCATGCTTGTGCGTGTGTGCATACCCTCTGGCATCATGTGTACGAGCAGTCCCTGGGCGAGCAGCATTTGCGCAGTGCGGAGCATGCAGCCCCAGCCGCAGTCTGAAGTGAAAGAGGAGCCGCCCACAGGAACAAAACCTCTTCTGTACGTCAACCACAGCAGCGAGGAGAACGCCTGCCGAAACTGCTCACGCTCAACTGACACACAAACACAGTTGTAACATCACTGTCAAAGAGAATTTCCACTGATCCTCTACTGCTGCTAAATACTGCTCTCCATACACTTAGACCAGCCTAAACTTAGAGCAACAGTTAAGCCCAAAGACCACTAATGTACTAATTCCTCTCCTTCACCCAAAACTGAAGTCAGTTAGGGGTTTTGGTGTTCGAAGTCTGCTCCTCCAGTTTCATCCTGGGGGAGCTATGAAGCTAACCTACCTAACAAGAAACAGAAGTTCTGGAGACACACAAACTTCATGCCTAAATCACACCTACCTCAAACTGGCTGTTAAAGGAGCAGTGTGCAAAATTTAGGGGGGAATCTATTAGCAGAAATATTTTAGAGTATTCAAACCTACATATGCGTAAGTGTATAGTTACTTGTAACTTAAAAATCTGTTAGGTTAGAACAAGCCCTTCATATCTACATAAGAGAGGCTTGTCTTCCAACAGGGCTGCCACATCAAGATGCAGTGTTAGTACAGTAGGCCAGAATGGACAAACCATACACTGGCTTGTAGAGAGTGCATGTCACTACGAAGCTTCTGAAGTCAAATTATTATTCAGATGTTTTGATTCCCGGTGCTGATAACACATTTTGTCTTATGAGAACTTTAAGAGCCCAAATTTTGAGAAAAGGAGGATCAGACTTAATGTTTAGCACAAATTAACAACAAAAAGCTAAGGAGGGTAAATCCTCTCATCAAAGAAGCAAGCACATGCAGAAGCTGAACAAAACCAAGACAGGCTTCGAGGCGACAGCAGAAAACATGATGGACACCACAGTTTCACAGGAAAAGTTACTGGAAAAGTTACACACTGCTCCTTTAAGTGATCTCAAGTAGTGGTCTTTCTTATGTGGCTTGTGAGACCGTATGGCATAGTGTTCATCTACGACAACAAACAAAAGTACACTGTGAATCTAGAAACAGTAATAGCCGCCACCTTGAAGCACGAATCTTAAAAGTATTACATCACTTTCACTGCACAATTTGGAGGAGGGTGGATGTTCACGGTCTCTGCTCTGCACATTTTAGCATGTTCCTGCTGTAACCCACCCACTTCAGCGTAGGAAGGGCTTATTAATGAGCCGATCAGTTAGGTCAGTTGTCGTAGATAAGGGATACATGTACAAAGCAGGGACATTTCAGGAGCAGGACTGTGGATCACTGCTCTGAAACAAACGGACGGCACTTCATTATTTAAATAGGCAAATGAGTTTTTAATTTAAGAATTTGAAGTATCAGTTTAACCCGTTATTTAGAGTATACTGCGGCTTTGACTTAACAGAAAGTGCTGGAAATGTGCTAGCGTGTTTCCTGTGGTTACTTTATCACACAGTATCAAGAGCGTGCCAAGATCAAGACAAGACAGAGTTCATTTTCTCAAGTACAACAACACTAATCAGTTTGTTTATCATCACTGACAGAGCATCCACCTGCGGTCTATTATCTAGCCTAAAGCAACACTACTTAAATGGTTTTATTAAAACTGAAAGAAGCAGCATTACTCAGTCAGGAGAAAGAACATAACACTGAAATATGGTGTGCATGCGAGTTAAATAATAACATAAGCTGGAGGCTGTGGTCGGATGTTTTAAAGACAATGTCATACATCTTTACAGAGTAATATCATCTGCATAGACTCAAAAAGGTCTGGCTCAATGTATAGGTCCAACATGCAACACTGCACTGATGAGGATGTGATGACAATCGTACACTGTGATTAGTGTGGCTCAGCAGATAACACCACTACCCGCCAGGGAGCTACCACCCTATGTGGGAGGTGGGGGTTTGATTCCCAGTCTGGGTAACAAGTGCTGTGCTACACCAATAAGAGTCCTTGGGCAAGGCTCCTAACACTACATTGGCCTACCTGTAATACAAATAACCTTGTAGGTCGCTCTGGATAAGAGCGTCAGGTAAATGCCATAAATGTAAATCTGTAAAAAGTGTTTTGTTGGTCCAAACCAAAAAAAAAAAAAATACTCTGATTTGTTACAAGCAAATGAATTAGGTTTATTACACATAAAAACATAAAAAAAATATCATTTCAATCAAAGCCATTTTTGGAGTATTCAACTGCTTGTGACAAATTAAAGCTATTTTTTTCAGGTTGCACTTTTTATAGTGTAGATCATTTACTCACATCCTCTGAAGACATGCCCTTTACCAAGTTCAGACTTCAGACTTCTCTTTGAATGCTCTTTCAATGCACTCGCAAACATCACATTCACCACAGACCCTACCAAATGTTCCTCTGTATGTTGTGTGTGACTACACGTTTCCATCAGAGGTCACCAAACGCTCAAAGGTTACATATTGTAGCATACTGCACAGACCACATACCTTCAGAGCTCAGCTGGTATGTGTGGCCCAGCAGACACACAGGGGAGCTCTTACTAAGGCGAGGCTTGGACTTCAGAGCCCACCCTAGGAAGAGAGAACCAAAAAGTCTGTACTCGGACATGTGAAAGATACTTATTCTGTTCAACATAAATCAGCAACGGATATTACAGAATTGTGGCCTTTCGTTTTGCAGACAGCGATCACAGAAACAACACACTTGTCATGTTGTTGTTCAAAGGTCAGTGCAGTTGCAGTACCAGCTGGAGAAGAGCCTAACTAGAGCCTAAAGCAACTAACAAGAAATTAGTTCGATGTGTGAGCAAGGATTTGAGAATGAATCTGAAGTTGATGACGATCAATTAACTGTACTGACGTTTGGAATGTTATCAATGATCATAATAAGCTATAAACTATGCACTGCTGATTTTGGAAAGTAGAAATCAACATTTTTGGCTGTTTTTAACAGCACAATCAAAACAGTGTCAACCCCACTGACCTGAGCAACATCATCAGTGTAGACACTGAGTACATTTCTATGCTTTTGCAGGCACAATCAGCACAGCTTCACATACCTCCATATTTTACATTGTTCCACGCAGACATAAACCGGCGTTTGAGCTTGGCTTTGTCCTGCGGCGTGTCTGCATGCTGCTCACATTCTTTCAGGTCAGAAGGCCCAGGATTCGAGAGAACCTCAAATGACGCCAAATCATCTGGGGGATCTGCTTCATCAGAACTCCCAGTACTCATGTTCTTGGCTTGCAGCTAACCACAAGCATAGCAAGCTGAGAAGCGACTGACCAGTGACCAGTCAGCATCAGACAATCATCTCTCACTTCAAGGTGTCATCACGTCTCGCTCAAAGTCATCTGCATCTTCGGAGCTGAGTGGGGATGTGCAGCCCAAACAGGGGTGCTCTTGCCGAGGCACGGCTTGGATCGGGTCACATCCTGTGAATAATAAACAACGACAAACCTAAAGACAAAAGAATTTGAGTGTAAGGCAAAATGTACAGTGTTGAGCAACTCAAAGACTGCGATCCAAGCAACCCCAAACACATTCAGTGCTGTTGAAGTCTGGGCTCTGGGGTGGCGAGTCCATTGCTCTGAGATCATCAGCAACTTCTTCATTTAATCAGTGTATTTTCTTCTTTTATCAATTTCCTTTTTCCTTTCCTTTTCCTTGCAGACCCATGGCATTGATTTATCTTCTCACAGTGCAAAGACAGAAACACCTTTTCGAGTGGTTGGTGGACCTTCTCAGTCCCTATTCTTAGTGACACAGAGATATTTAAAAACTCCAGCAGCACTGCTGTGGCTGATCCACTCACACCAGCACAACGTCAGTGTCACTGCAGTGCTGCAAATGATCCACCACCCACATCATACCTGCTAAGTGGGGAACCTGACCTTTGGTAGAACAGGGTGAAGGACAACGAAAGCCAACAGATTCACTCGAATAATAGGTGGCTAAACATGCTGTCAGTTTTGTGATCCACTGAACATTTAATCAGTACCCAGTGAAGGGTGGATAATGGGGCACAAGCATTTCCACAAACCTTGTCAAGCCCATAATGTGTTGATTCCAGCTTGATGAAACTAATACTAATGCTGTACTGTAGTCAGTCTTACATATACTCCAAGTACACAAGTGAAACTATAGCTAGAACTGAATCAGTACGTGTAGCATGTGACTTTCAGATGACCACAATCAACACATTAACCGAACTCCTTCCTGTAGTGGCTGAAAAGTGAGAATTCAGGTTTAGCAATGACTAAGACTAGACATCAGCTGGCTTAGTCTTCCGTGCGGAATGGAGAGCTTCACTGCTCGCTCACAGATCCATGCCATTGCCATCGATAGCAGCTGCCGATAGCTCAAAGCAGAGTTACATAGCTCACCTGCCTCAGGGAGCCCTTAAAAGCTCTGATCATTCTGTTGTTATTTTACAAGAAGGTGGCTTCCTGTCAAATACAGGTCATATCGTGGTCAAAGCTTCACTGTCAAAGAGATTTAACCACCATAATCCACCAATTTAAGTCTCGTTGTGCAACCTTTAAGATATTCCCATGCTCGCGTATGTCAATGCTAAGACAGGAACATGCTTTTAGAAGGAACTTGGGTCTAACGTGTACAGGACAAACATCAGAATCTGATATTTTTGTTATTATCGTATCATGCCAAGCGTTTACTGAGATTACGCATCGCGCAATCATAAACTGCCAAGATGAACCAAACTCATGTCTTCCAGGTAAAGGAACCCAAAGAGCTGGGACTGTGGCTATGAAGGCACTGTTTAGAGAAAACCGACTCCATAGGCGATTCAATGAGCCTCAAGTCTGCCGATCATTGAAACTCACGGGTCGCTAAATCTCGGCGTTCGTCTTTATGATAGCTAGAATACTCTAAATGCAAGCGCTGGTTATGTCACTCCACCATAACTGTATGTTCTTAACGTTAACGAGATTCATGAACTAGTTAACTGTGCCGTCAGAGCTACAGTATTAGCTAGGCTAGTCCTAGCGAGCTAGCTAACCTTAGCTGTACAGCACAATACTGCGCATTACTTGATTGTTGACTTTTGTGGAAATCGCTTACCGTAACTTCGGCGCTGATATAAAAATGCCTTTTTTGAGTTTTAGAGAGATGTGGGCTGGCTGTGTTTGTTGTTGTTACCACAAAAAAGTGTCATGTCCGCTGATAAAAAATACACTTCCTGTTTACCCAGTTCGTACCTTGGTAACGCCGACTGTGTTCGCGTGCTGATTGGCTGAGAGACTCAAGCCCCGCCCAAAATGAAAAGCTGCATAAACTAACCAATCACATGCAGGAATATTACCGCTCAATCTCAGAGCCACGTGGCCATTTACACGGCTCTGCTCAGATTAAAACATTTCCCTGTATACACAGCAAATACTATTAATATTTGTACAAAAATATATATTTTGTAATGTTATATGTTAATTATAACACATATATTTCATTTGTATTTGCTACATATAAATTCACTGTTGTATGCAAATATTTGGCCGCCCCTGGACAGATGAAATATCTGGTTGATTCCTAAATTAGGGTGGCCAGATTTGGCCTGAAATGAAAACCGTGGATATTTCCAGTTCAGCGAGCAACATATCATTAAAATATCAAATTCTTTATCTAAATAATAAAAAAAGGAGGAACAGTTTCAGCTTCATGTATTTAGACCCTAACTGCTGTACTTGGTGAATGCCAACAGATAAAATTGACTGATATTGTAAATCAAAAATTCTACAGTAGCCTACGATGGTGAACGAAGCCGTGCCAAACTGTGGAACTGCATACACAGAGTGCAAGGAGAGCGAGAACACTGCAAGAGGAGCTGCTGACTGAGACTGACATTAATGTTGCTCTGCCTGGAAGTAAGTTACAATAGTCCTGTACAAGGGTCATATTTCTCACTTTCCTTTTCACATGACTTGTCACTCATTGCTGTTTAGACACAAACAAGTTGCGAAGTAAAAAAAAAAAAAGGCTCTCAGAGGTCACCAAGTTTAGCGGCTCAGGGATAAGGCTGGGATACGTTTACCACAAAAGATTCAGAGGTTGGATGAGCCCTTAATTCTTAAATATACTATTCTGGCAGCAAAAATTGACCTGTGGCTACAGCCCAATAGCCAGACCCTAAACACACCCCTGGACTAGCTCCAGTTCTGGAAAGACAGAGATGGCTTATATCAACAAATGTCATCCGTCACATATGGATAGCTGAAAAAGTGACACGGTTTACAGGAACTATACCATACTTGTTGTGTATATACATTATTAAATGCCTATATGTAACAAAGAGAGAATAGACACCGTATTTTATGTGAATTTCACAGAATTAAGCTTTTATTCAATATGTAATGGTGTTTTGGAGCCCCCTACTAGCATGTGGCGAACTGCAGATTGCAGCGTTTTGTTCCACTCGAGTGTTCTATGCTGCAGTTCAGCTGTGTACAACCAGTGAAAGATGAGATTTAAAAATTCTCTTTATTTTCCATAATGAAACATGTGCAAAGAGATCCCAGCGTGTCTGCGCATGCTTATATACCAGTCCCTGATTCATTTGGGAGAAAAGCCCTTCCGGCACATATACAAATCAGTTAACCTGTAGTACGTTTCGAGCCCCTTAAACCCGACCCTGCTTTTCATCTCCGGGTGACCGTGTGTCTTGTAAACCTTCTTGTGTCTTGTAAACCTTCTGGTCGACTTTTGCACTGTTCTAAAACTAGGCGAGCAAGTGCTAGAAGTGGTTAGTGGATCGCAGCAGCCCCCTCTCCTGGCTAAAACCAGCACACTGAGGGACATCTGGCAGATCTTTCTGGTACAGCTCCAGCCGGGACAGGCCACAAAAACTGGGACTGTGCCAGAAAATCAGGGGCTACTGATCAACCTATTCTAAGTACAAATATGTTAAACAGATCCTGTACAGAGATCACACTTCTGCACATTCAATGCACAATCACTGTTAATTTAATATATTTTATTTTTCCATTATGTTAAACTCAGCAAAAAAAAAAAAACTAAAATTGTCAGATTACAATATTTAAGTGTTACTCATTTAACATTACCATATTTAAATGAACAATCGGTCATTCCTCTCCTATAAAGACGGAATGAAAATGTAGCTCATTATTACCGAATTTCAGGAGAAGACTGACAAAGTAAGTGACAAAAGGCAAAATTAATGTAATGCTTTGAATCTTTTTTATTACTTTTATTACTGCACTTTAGCCTTTTTGCATTGGTTCACAACATTGCCTGAGGAGAAAGAAAATCATAAACAATAAATAAACAAACAAACAAAGTAAGAGGTCAGTGTAAAAAAAGAGACATTCGCTGATAAAATGCAAAGAACAAACAAATATTCAGAACAAAAACGTTATGGATCCACTTTCAAGACCTGAAGATGAACATGCTTTTCACGACAGTACAGAGAAGGCTACAAATCATTTCATTGAGTAAAAAAAAATAAAATAAAATAAACAAATAAACAAATAAATAACTTTTACAGCAATTACAGTGGTACAAGCACTTTGGCCAACAGGTGGCACTGTTACTGTAGATCATTTCTACTGGGATGCAAAGTGGAACACACTGATTATAAAGCATGTGGCGTGGCTATTAAAATGTGACTGCAGCCGTTTCTGATCACTTCACATGCCAAGTGGTTAAAGAAATGGATTTAGACCAGTTTGTGAAACTAAGCACTGAAAGACATTTGATAAACCTTTAAGGAATCGGATGGAAAAAACAAAATACAATTTAAAAAAAACCAAAAAAAACTGCTCAACTCACTACCAGTGGCCTGGTTGAGATCCACGGAGATGCATATTTTAGAAAGAAAAAAAACCCTAACATTTATAGTAGATGTCCGGCGTCTTCCGTGTTCGGACCCGTACTATATTAATAAATAAAGTGCATTTTTTACAGTGATTTTTATTCTTTAATATTAGAGAGAGAAACTGCCTCAGGCAAAGGAATCTATGCCTACGGAATCTAGACACAGAGACAATGACACCCAAGTAGGAGTGGATCTGCTCCAAAGGACAGTTCACAGAAAACAGTCTCTATTCTACGACATGAGTTCATCAAACGCACTACCACTGACCGGAATTGGACACAGACTTGTGTGAAGACCATGTTCATAAAGGTTTCTCTACCACACACTACCAAAGTAAAACTTCCACAAACAGTAACATTCCAACGCTGGCAGTAAACAACTCTAGTACGCAATATGGGGGGCATTTTACACACACAACTGAATTTCATGAGGTGACACTGAAACCGTTGTCCTTCAGTTTCTTCTAGTGATCCAACACACCCAATTTAACTCCAGAGGGGGTTATTAATGAGGTTCCCAAAAGCACCTTAGTACAAAGAGGATTCTGAGGTGTAAAGCGAATGTCACACTGGACACTGAACACTCTCTACCAGCGGAGACGGTTTTAACGTTAGGGTGCTGTTGGGAAACTGGGCCCTGAGTGAGTTGAATCAGCTGTGTTGGTGAAGAGCAAACTCGTAGGGCTACTACAGGACTACAGCTCTGCTCTAGACCATGTGACACTGATCTAAACATGAACTCAGATTTGGTCAGTTTTCAACATATGTAAACAAACAGTGGCAATGTATAATCTGATTAACAAAAAAAACAAAAACACACTTGCTAAGTGTCAACACACACCAATGGCATACCTGTATAAAATGTGGACATTGTAACAAATCTGAAAAGAAAAGTCCTAAAAAGGACTCGAAAGGATATTAAACCACATCTACATCAAATTCAACACATCACCTCTTACCATAAGACATCACACTTTGCATATGTAGAAGTTTTAACTTTTAATGACTCTTATTAACAGTGCATTCAACAGTGATGCATCATTGACAATGCATTATTTACCCCTCCATGAAGTACAGCACATCCAAGGCCTTTCTCTTTCAACCCATGATGTGCAAATAAAGAGATCTTTTTCTCACTCTCACTCACATGCTTTCCATCCTTGAGGCTTTGTTTTCTTTTATAAGACACTCTAAACCTGTCCTTACGCAGCTTCACTAGTCAATTCTTTGTTAAGCTTCCAGGTCTTCTGTTAGGCCATTGTGTATTTGGAGGACTGTTTTTATTTTCCCTTTTGCTCGGTGCCTCCAGTGCAAATTCAGGTATGACAGTAGTCAATGTGCAGTCTTCTCCAGAGTACTGCTCTTGTGCAAGTCAGTTTTCCACTCAAGTCTCTAAAGAGGAATTCCATCGACCTTTTTAACGACACGATTAAGAAGCCAATCACAGTGGTTTGATGTAGAATGCAGCAAATTACAGAGCCAGAATAGCTGTGGCAGTGGTGACAGGAACCAGATGTCTGAGGGTTCAACGCCTCTCAAAAGTTCCCTCACAGATATGCTGTACATAAAGTGTTTATGAATATGTTGCCCAATGCCTGAGACACTGATTTACAACTGTAAGATCAGCTTTATGGTAGGGAGGTACATGCAGGGCATTGTAAGGCAAAATAAAAAAAAACCAAATAAATAAATAATAATAAATATTTGCAAAATGCAGAGGGTACCGGGGGTTCACGACCCCTTAATTAATCTCTTGGAGCCCCTGAATGTCCCAAAATCAAAATTCTAGAAACACATGCATCCTGACATTATGCTGTCCATTAGGGTAGAAACAGATGCTCAACTACAAATTTAGATTTGCAATTATTTAGCTGCTTCACCCACCATCTGCCTCTGTCTTTGGTATTCTTAACTAGAGATGCAGAACTAGTCTGCCTCAGGATGGCGACATAGCAGATTGGTTCACCCAGCTGGTCGTTCATAGCCTCATGACTCTGCTAATGCCTGCGATACCTCCAAGTTTGGTGGAAAGAATGAATTGTTACTCATTTCTCAAACCAAAGACAAAAAAGGGGGCTATGTTAGACCTCCATGGATGTGTGGACTAAATTACCAATCTAGAAAAGAACAATCAATCATTTTGTTGCCATAGAAGCTTGCATTAGCACTACTATGGTGAGTTAGCAGCCAGCCAGTGCTGGAATAGCCAGCCAGCATGGGATCCTAATCTGTGTGTTTCTCTATAAGTAAATATTTTACATCAAACCACTATTAATAACTATTAATAAGCTAAATTATAAAGAAATTCTGAAAGATATGTGGAATTCCCCTTTGAAACACACACACACAAACATATACACCCACACAAAAGTCCTTTCAAAGTCATCAGCAGTTTAGTCAAATAAGTAATTGATGTATGACTTCATTTAGAAACTGCTGAGAGGTTTCTGAATAACCAGTTTCAACTTGTTCTACTGGAGGATTAAGTTGGGTATGCTCTTCCACCACCGTAGCTGAGGATCAGCCTTAGAAAGGGTTGGGGCTAAACTCCAAACCATCCTAAAACCATTAAACATTTCCCCTCTACCTCGGCTGAAACACGAGTGACTGAAATGACTGACCCATTCTGCCTTCCATTACGGTCAAGGAACATTGAAATGAGAGTTGGTGACAAATGACTTGCTGCTTGCTATACAGTCTGGGTGGATGGTTGGATGTGCACAATGTTCACGAGCATTAGGTCTTTGCTTAGTTTTCATTTCATACTTTGTTTTTTCTCAATTTATTCACAATTTCTAACATGCATCTACATATACACACATAGACATACAGCTTCTTTACCCTATATACAAATATGGTGTCAGGCCTAAATAAAACACCATCTACACACATACACGAATTTGACGATGACAGTTTTGAAGCACCTTTTGTTTGACATTTCCTTGTTGAATTAATGTACCTTGTTGATTTGTGAACTATTATACTTGCATGTCTGCAGGACACTCGAGATCTCCAAACAGGAAGTTCAGGAATGCTTGGAAGAGCTTCTCGATGCCTTTTCGGATTTGGAGGATCCAGGACCGGGCCATGTCCCCGTGGGGGCGCGCCGCCCCCCAGATGAAGCCTCAGACTTTCCTAGTGTTCCTGCTCGCTTATCCTCGCTCGTTTTGGGGCCCGAGTCTTTTCCTTTCCCCCCATCTTGAGATCCTAGTTTCATGGGCCCAAGCACTGTTTTGGCCACGCTGGTGAGCTGAGTGACGAAGCTCGACCTGTCACCAGGGGAGATGGCACGTGATTTACCTGCACTAGGAGACGGGGCAGTAGGGGAGGGGGAAGCTGGATTCTCCTCCAAAACCTCCAGATGAGACCTCTCATCCCGGGGGGCTCGGGCTGAGCTAGATGGGGCTGGAGCCTTCTCCTCCTTTGACTTGATTTGGGCTGGACCGACCTCTTTCACTGGGGCTTTCGCTTTAGGGTCTGGACCTCCCTTGTCACCAACTCCACTCAGTACCGTCATATTAAAGTCCACAGTTTGTGTGCTCTTCCCAGATTTTCCCACCTCCGCAGCTCCTGTCCTGGCCGTGGTGTCTCTCTCCCAACCTGCTTTCCCTTTTTCTTGCCCTTTTCCAACCACTGTCTGAACGGCCTGGTGCCTTAGCTCCTGAATCCCAGCACTCTGACCGGTGGGGGTCCGCTCAGGTGTTTTTGGATCACACCCCACGCTAACAGTTTCCAGTTTCAGTAGTGGACTTTTGGAGGCAGACAGCTCCTTATCTGCAGCTTTTGCTGTTGCTGTTGGAATGGAGGCCTGCGTTGCTTGGGACTTTGAGGTTGCTTTGTCTTGCTTTGTAGACTCCCAGATCTGGGCTCCACTGCCATTCATACTAACTGCTGCTTTGACCAACTCTGATTTATTGTTAATCTTTGATTCTGCTACCTCAGAACGTCTGTCTTTTTCAGGCAGCGAGGGGTCACAACTTAAAGGAGATCCCTGCCGTCCTATCCGGCTTGCCATCTGGAGTGAATCGTCACGGCGTGTATCCGAGGGTCTGTGTGTGGGTGATTCGGAAGCAGGAGGAGTGGGTGGCACTGGGGAGTTTTCTCCTTCAATTTCTAACAGGCTCTGCAGGGCATGCTCACAGTGGAAGGATTCCCGGCGGTATTCAGCATGTGCTACATCCAGGCTGTGCTTCCTCATGGCCACACTGAGACTTCCTTTCTTCTCTGGACATGTAACAGATGATGCAAAAGACCCTGACAGTGATGACGCTGATGGAAATGAGGGTTGAGGGGGTGGGCCCAGCTTTTCAGCTGACTGCACACGCTGGAGAAGAGGCGAGCGAGGCGGTTCTGCACTCTTAGGACGTGGCCGTGTGATCGGCGGAGAGGAGTGCAGCTTGGCAGGAAAGGTCTGTGTGGTGTTGGAACTGCCAACAGAGTGGCCAGTGATGGGAGGTGGTGAGGACGTGGTCGGGGAGGGTGTGTGCGCTAGCGGAGACAGGGGGATGTTCCCGGCTGATTTGCAGCGTGACGAGCGGTACTGGCGGTGTAGTTTGGGGGAGAGGCCGTGCAAAGAGCTTGGACGCATGTGCTGTGACGCAGCAGGGGAGTTTGGTGTGGAGGACGCAGGAGAGCTGCTCTGAGAAGATGTACCTAAGCAGAGAGAAACATGGAATTAAAATCAGGCTAATGTCTTGGTAATATTAAGCTAAGTTAATGTCAAGCTGATATTTAGAGAACTATGAGGTTAATGCTGAATTATTGTCTTGGTAATATTACTATTGGGTCAATTTTGGGCCAGCACTGCAGATATCTGGTCAGAATGAAGAATAACAAATAGATAGTCATGATATACAGATTTTACTAAGATTTTTTTTACTAAGGATGTTAGGGCAAAGACAAGGAAATGTCAACTGTGCACACATCAGCAATGCCTTTCCTTTTCACATACTTTCTTTCCTGAAATATTCATGCACATCCCTGAAACAGATGTTGTATAGAGAGTATGCTATTCAAAATGTGTTCAGCATTAATGGTGCCTTCAGTAATACCCCTCCATACGATGGCAGACCTTGGTTTTTAACCTTCATCTTAGTAACAATCTGGTTGTTCCTTTTCTTACCTGGCCTGCAGAACACAGTGTCCATTATTTCCATAAACAAAAGTCTAAACGCTTGGCTCTTCAGACCACAGTGGATGTTTCCATTGTGCATCAGTCCAAATCAAATGAGTCCAGAGAAATCAGCAGTGTTTCTGGTCGACGCTGACATATGACCTCCACTGTGCGTAGTCTGACAACAGTTTGTCAAAGTATTCGCAAACTCATGTGGAGATCACAGAAACATGGCGGTTTTTAAATGTAGCACTGTCCGGCAATCGATTGTCATATGTAGTCGGTTGTAGTTTTTGCCGTTGCTCTTTATGCACACAGATTTCTCTATATTGAATCTTTTAAATGTATTATAGAACATGAAGCATCGCTGAGGAAGGTTGTTTTTTGCTGATGCATTTTTTTGGCACTGATCCATTCTTGCTCACAAAGGACTAGGCCTTGCCCTGTATGCTCCTTTTAGACCCAATTATGATCGCCTGATAAGGATGTTTGTTGAACATTTTAGCTTTCATAGGTTGTCACGCTAAAGTATGTAGGTTTATTTTCACCTGAAAACTACTGTCATTATGCCCATGACTGCAAAATACTGTACATCTGGAGGACTGTACCTGCAGTGCTGGAGTGGGCTATGTATGTAGCTTTGTACAAAAGTGTCACATGAATATAAGATATTCCGTTTACAGCTGTGTGTTAATGGAACTAACCGAGGTAAGCAGACTCCGGTGGAGAACGGTAGGCCTGTGTAGGCGAGCGGGCAGACAGGCCATGGGTTGGGGAGCCAGGGAGACTGTCCCCAGACGACAGAGAGCGATTCAAAGATGATAGACTGCGGCTGGTGTGCAGGAGGTTTGACTGCTTAGTGATCTTGCGGAATAGGGAGCTTCGCTTCTTACTGCAGAGAGACGCAGTTGGACAAGGGGTGATGGAGAGCGAGAGAGTGGCAGAGAAAAGATGTAAAGTTAAAAGAGAAGAGAAAAAAAACTACAACCACGCGTCAACCACATTGTGTTTCATTAAGAAGAATTACATTTAATATACAAAAACAACCGGATGCCATACCTCTCCTGTCCCTCTTTGGCTATGGATCTCTTGTTGCGGCGGGCCATCTTGGCCTTGTAGCTGGCCTTGCGTGCAGGCCCAACTTTAATAGAGGTGTTCTCGAATGGGGTTGTGGTCACTGTTACCTTATTACCACTCTGAACAACAAAGAAATAAAAAGCACTTTAAATAAAGAAAAAAACTTGAATTAATCTTTTAGGACATTGTAATGAAAATACAAGTGATTAGAATCATGTGATTTAAGTGTCTCTGGTCAGATATGCAGCATCTCACTTTTCTGCAGTGTACTGAATAAATAAAATAAACAATTAAAAAGTGCTTTATGTTTTTTTTTTTTTATACAAGTTATCCATAAGTACATAACTATGTATGTATAGTAAAAAACTAGCCTCCAAGGAATCCCTTTTTGATCCCTTACCTTCAGAATGAGTTCCACCACTTCTGTATGAACCAATCCATGGACGGACTCTCCATTCACATGGGTGATGAGGTCACCAGCACACAGGCCTGCCTCCTGCGCAGGGCCACCACACTCCACATGCTGTGGTTGGAGTATAGCAACGTTAATAAGCCATGTCCATGAATGAATGTATTGATAATTCTGCTCACAATTTCACTGCTTTACAAAGAATTATAAGGCATTCACAGAACAGATATCAACTGCCAGCAGGACATACCCAAACCATATGATGGACAGTGTAAATGTTGCTGTCTCCCATGTAGACTCGGATAGCACGAAGGGTAAAGCCATACTTCTTGCCCGAGCGTTGGATTGTGATTGGTGATCGTAGCACGCTGACAGAGGGCGAGTAGTCTCGGCTGGGGGAGGAGTCTCGTGAGGATGGGTTGGAGGAAATGGAGCGAGGAGACATCGGGCTGGCCAGTGGAGAGGTCCCATGCTGCTCTACTAGGGGAAAAAATGAGAAATAACCAAAGAGAAGAGGGGAAAAAAAGATATTGAAGAAAATGAGAAAGAAAGAAAACAAAAATAAATTCACAGTAAGACGGTAAAGAAATGTATTTAATACAGACTCCCATCCTGGTTGATGTTATTTACATGAACGTGAATAACACAAGTTTTACCTCTGTGATTGAATATCTTACCTGCAGGTATAATGACAGATAAGGCGGTGGCGGAGGCCGATTTTATGACCTTGGTGCCAGTCCGGGTCTGAGCACGTTTCTCCCCATCAGCAGAGAGTTGGTGATGCCGCGCTCGTCTGAGAACCAGGTCACTTGTGGCTCTCGGCCCAAAAAGGTCTGGAACGTGTAGAGGTGCTGTTCCCATGGCGGCGTCAGCAGGCTTCAGCAGTTTGTCTGTAAATAAAAAAGATATAAAGACTCTCAGGCTTCAGGACTTTACAAGGAGAGGGTGCTTCTATTTAGTTCTATCATGACTAAACTACAACCATAATAAATTCTGAACCAATAGGAAACATACAGTTTGACTTCTTGGTAAAACGCTACAAACCTCCTCCTGACACCCCTGGCGTAATAGCACAGGACTCTGCTGGACCTAAGCTGGCCGGCATTGTAGCACCTTCTAATGACGTTCCTCTGGCTTTTACTGGTGGCTGTCGTGTTGGCGTCTCTGTTTCACCCTCTAGTGGAGAAGCAAAGCGATGAGTGTCCATTAAAGCAGAGAAACGGCGGCGAGCACCGGATGGAGGACTGGAGTCGGACTCGGTGAAGGAGGACTCAGAGCACGACAGACGCTTCCTACAGCAAGAGAAAGACAGAATTCATTGAATAATTTAGAAAATTTGATCTTAGAGAAAGATTAATTCAAGTTAAACAGAAAATAGATAAAGCATGTGCCAAAATAATTAATTATTCTGACAAAAGAAATTTGAATATTTCAGACCAGCATTATTTTTTAGTAAAAGATACCAAACACCCACAAACCAAAGAAAATAAATAAAAATAAATTCCATGGAAGAATCAATTAAACGATTCACAGCCTTTCTGTTGTTTTATATGATTGACTCACATCTCAGGTGAGCCTGTCCTCCACGTTTTATCTCTCATTGTGAAGCTGCCCAGGCTGTCTCTTTTCCCCCGGTCCTCCCGATGAGCTTTAGGCTCTCTCCTGGTCACCACGGGCTTGTGCTCCAGCTGGGACAGGTGCTCCATACTGCTATACACCTGTAGATTAGACACATATACTGTAGATAAGCCTCCTGAATGATTATGAAGTACACTGCTTGCAATATCTATCAACTTATCATTAGGTATGCACTGGCCAAAAGAACTCACAGATACTGTACATCTGTATATGTTAAACCTCTAATCAAGCCCAAAATGGTTTATCAACACTGTACTATGATAATTGTTCATTTATGCCATGGCTTATTAATAATTCTTATTTGTGCTGAACTATGATCATGTCCATGTTTGTTGAGGTATTTTGCTAAAATATTTATCACTACATCAGTCTGATTTCAGTGACACAATGGAAATTGAACTGAATATCTAATATCTTTTATCTATTGAATTCACATCAAAAATACATTGTGTTATTGTGTTTTAATACTGACATATAAAGAAATAAGACAACATGACAATAAGACAACTCTAATGTAGTTTACTGTTCTGTATATTGGCAATTGTCTTCTGATGTTCATCCCCACTACTTTGTCAGACCAAATTGGTACAGGTTGACGCAAAGTAAATCATTGAGCTACAGATGAGAGGAGAAAAAAAAAGAAAAAGAAAACAACAGTGGACTTGAAAAGGGGAGGGGATGACAAATGAATGGGAGGATAGAGGTAAACAAGTGTGGATAAATGTGTATGAGAGCAGAAAGGACTGAGTCAGATAGAGCAAGACCGAGCGAGAGATAGAGGTGTAACCTTGCTGAAACGTGGGGAGCAGGAAGAGAAGCGATGAATCTCTACAGGCTCATCATCATTGGTGTCATCTTCATCAAAAGAGTGAACATGATGATATCGATCTGAACGTGCTGAGAGAAAGAGAGACAGTGATAAGAGTTAGAACATGGACACATACACTCTGACACACACACACACACACACACACACACACACACACACACACACACACACACACAGAGAGAGAATCTCTTTCTCACAGAATAAACAGCCACGTACTGTCAAAGTAGCTGGTATCTTCCTCTGACTCCAAGTGAGGTATGAACTCAGCTTTCTGCCTCAGCAGGCTGTTCCAATCAAGTTCAGAAAAAAAGGAGTGCTGTTTCACTTCAAATGCACCTCCTGCAAACACACACACAGAAACAACCTCACAGTCATATCACCACAACAATAAAAAATAACATAAAAAAACAGGCACCAAATACCAGGCTAGACTTGGGTTATTTTAGCACTTAATGTGATCATTGGTTAGTCCAATTTAGGTAGTGTAATTTAGTTAGCTTAGTGTAGAATAGCATTGCATACCTGTACCCAGTCTAACCAGTGGATTGGTCTGCAGCAGAGCAGAGATAAGGTGCTGAGCATCTGCAGGGAGTGCTTCATCACCATCTGGCCACACAATGTCATCTACATAAACACAGAAAACAATAACACTGAGGTTTTTGTTGGAGGCAGTAATGGTGCAAAAGCTCTCAACACATTCCCCCAGTCCAAAGTATTTGCAACTAAAAGAGGTCTTGATAAACGCAGGTGAGTGCTGCCTGAACGTTTGTAAACCCTTTATAATTCTGTAAATTTCTACACAAATGTGTTAACATTTATTTAGATTTTTATTTCACTTAAAAAAACAGATAAAGAGAACAAACAAAGAAAAAACAAAAAACAAAAGCACTCAAACACTTCTATAGTTTTTTACTAATTTATTGAACAGTCATATAACATTAAATGTCTCTGTTATTAAAAGTTAATATAATATGATTATACATAAGTATATATAATTGACATGTTTGGTTTTACCAATCCACTGTCAATGCAGAATGTGTACAAATGGAGGAAATTCACAAAATCACAAAAGGGTTCTAAATCAAACTTTCAGGCAGCAGTGTAGTGAACTACTGCAGTGCAATCTTCTAAGTTATTTCAATTTCTCACCGGAGATGACCTGTCCGAACAGCTCCTCAGGTGTGTCCCCGAAAAAAGGTACACAGCCCACCAGAAACTCATAGAGGATGATGCCCATAGCCCACCAGTCCACAGGTTTACCATAACCCTGCCGCAGAATCACCTCTGGGGCAATGTATTCAGGAGTGCCACACACCTGGGTGCAAAAGTTACATGTTTGGTTACTGTAATTTGACCCACTGACAGGTGGAAGTCTTATACACACACTATAGGTCATGTTTGGGCAAAATAATCCGAATAGTAGAGATGCTCTGCTTAACACAAATGACTACCCAAATCAAATCATCTTATTAAGCACTGCACACACAGAGCTAGTTAAATAGAAACAACAACAACACACACACAACTCATCTGTGTCACTTTACACTCCTGGTGCCGTGACACTTCTACAATAAACACATACGAGTCCACAGATTCTAAAATACTGAGCTGAATTAGATGATCTTCAGACCCAAATAAGACACCTAGTGATGTATTACAGAAAAATCTTAACTCCAAAATTAGTCAGTACAACTTCAGTTAGTAAATTTAGTGTAGAAGCTTTTACAGAATAACATTTCTAGGTTTTCTCTCATCCTATCTCCATATACATAAGAATATTACATAAGCATACTAACATTATAAGCATATTACATTTCTGAATACTGTCCTTACTTTACTTTGCCACTCCTGGTGTTCTAACTTGTGTTTTAGGCTTCCATTTTAGAAAATGAAACTGGGAATTGCCAACAACACGTAAAACAGTAGGTCACGGACACTCCTGCCACTCTCACATCTATTATTTCATCTCCTAATGTGAGATAAATTAGGATGGTGAAAGATAGAAAATAATTACCGATATGTTTATGTAACACATAATTATATAAAAAAATACAAAAATAAAAAACATATTTCATTACAAAAACCTTATGAACATATCTGGTGTTAACTTCAGACTTAAGCCGGGAATTTCACAAATAAAAATTCAGAAACTTGCAACCTTACGTTAGCAAAGCTTATTAAGCAGCAGGTGGGTGATGTACCTGTTTGTCAAGGAATTCTCTGGTGTCCTTCTCAATGTGGCCTTCATACAGGTTTGTAGTGAGACTCATCAGCCCCATCTTAGACAAGCCAAAATCAGTTAGCTTGATGTGGCCCATAGATGTTATCAACAGACTGTGAGAGAGAGGGACAGTTAGGGCAGAGCAGTAAAAAGAGAAGACAGAAAACCAAAAAAGAGCAAAATGGCTACAATGTGCAGATATGTAAAGATAAACTCGATGCTTTTAAAAGCTTAATAATAAATTTTAACACCTCAAAATTTTCACCGAGAAACAGCATAGCATTTTCATTCAAGAGTTTAGGAGGTAGACACTCCAGGACAATTAGTGGCACCTTACTTGTCAGGTTTAAGGTCACGATGCACCACACCGTAATTGTGTATGTATTCAAGGGCAAGAACAGTCTCAGCAAAGTACATGCGAGCCATTTCCACAGGCAATGCTCCGATGTGCTTCAGCAACGTGGCACAATCTCCACCTAACAGCACAGAAAGAAACAGTTAAAGTTGGTTTACCCTGCTATTCAGTTACACTTCATGGAACAATTCTTCTCCTGGTAACACTAATTAATGAAGGGACAGTTAGGATGCAAACAAGACTACTGCATGTGAAAAAACTAAAAAAAGAACAATCTATTCATTTCCAGTACTTCATAACATTGCTCACAATTAATTTATGCTAATTATCACCAATAGGTTTTCTGCAAATGAAATTATGCTAACCATTTTTTCTTATTAGCCACATGAGCAATTTTGGCTGAAGCATTCTTGTCAAGGAATATCCTCTCTAGAACAGCTTTGTATCTATGAACTTCACAAAAGCCTTTTTATGTGCCAAGTCTTTGTTTGTGGAAAGTCTTTATGTTAATGAGGTCCTAGGCCTTAAATCAAAACCATCACACTGAGCATCTGGCGACATGCTCATAAAACATTTTCTCTCAACTCTCCAGTTAAAAAAAAAAAAAAAAAGGACTTTTATTTTCTTTTAAGACTTGCACAGACAGGGGGTACCATTATCTCCACCCTCTTGTACTCCCTTAGTAGCATCTCAACAGAGAATCAGACAGAGCAGAGAAGTCAGCAGGTGCACCTTTTGGTTCTTCTGTTGTTTATTGCCCAAAATAAAAAGCTACATCTGTTTAAAATGGAAAAATCGTAATACACTGCCTTAAAGCCAAAAATAATTGTTTTACTTCAGAATAGAGATATGAAACAAAAAATATAAAGAATTAAAATGTAACGCATTTAGAGTGAGAGTCCACCAAACACTGACAGTACAAACCAGATTCTGGAAAATGGAGCTGAAAATCAGACACCTGCTATTCCTAATGAGAGTGCAAGTACTTGTAATGTCATACCCTCTACATACTCCATGACCATGCAGAGATGTCTCCGGGTCTCAAATGAGCAGAACATGCTGACCACAAAAGGATTTTCGGCGAAGGTAAGGATGTCTCTCTCCACAAAGGCCTGCTGAACCTGATTCCTTAGGATCAAGTTTTGTTTGTTGATCTTCTTCATAGCAAAACGCTGGCGTGTCTCTTGGTGGCGCACCAGGTATACAGCTCTGAGCACAAATAAACAAACATTTTTAATAATAGAATGAAGTTCACATTCTTCAGTTTAGTTGTGTATTATTTTCCCAGTCAAATACGGATGCTCCGTTTCTTTCCACACCTTAAACAGAATAACTAACATAAAAACTCCCAAATAACTTAAATAAACTATTGGTTTGTGCATTCTCTGTGACCAATATTTAAAAGCCTGTGTGGTCAGATAACAATTATTTCTTACCCGTAAGCGCCATTGCTAATTAGTTTGATGGTCTGAAAGTCAGCTTCACCAGGGGGCTTCATGACTCTCATCTTTCCCTGATAGAAAAGGAGACAAACTCTTGGTCTAAAACTAATACAACAGCATTTTGAAGAATCTATAAATAAAAGACAACAACTGCCTCTTTCCTCCATCTCCTCCCTAAACTGGAGTTTACTTGCACCAGAAGTTGTTGTAGCTGAATATAGCAGTGGCCTAATTCTGAAATGTTGAAGCTAAATTTAGCTTCAGGTGCATTCAGCCACAATGAGGATAAACGGGCAACTATTTAAAAATGGCAAAAATAGTGACACGACAGGTTTCAGGAATAACAGGATATTTACTGTAGAACGGGGTCAAAAATGTCTAGTGTATTCAATCTCTATCCATTACAAAAGCTTCTCGTACTTCTAATATAAACATAATCAGGATGGGGAAGCATAATCTCTCCTCCCACACAGATCAAAATAATTGCGTTGTATACTAAATAATACAAATGTTTTTGTTTTATTCCAGTTCCTTACGCTGATTACTGACTTGTAAATAGCAGCAGAGGGAGTTAATATGCTCTCTTAGTTTACTAGAGACTCTTGCTAGACTCTAAACTCATAAGCAGATTAGCTGGTAGGCCTGAGAGGTGCAGGGTGTGTGTGGTGAGGGATACATCAATATTCACATTCCGCACATCTATCAATATGTGATATCAGACACAAATACATACACAATAAACATATTTTCAGGCTTTATACAGCCCCTTCCCTCCCCACCCACTTTTTTTTCCCTTTGAACTGGTGTCTATTTTTGATCTCTGACAGTGGTTCACATGAAAGACCGCAGATGAGAGACCCACCGAAGACACAGAGGGGTGTATCAGTAATATAGCTTTAAATTTCAATTCACATTTATCTAATATGCTTGTCTAAGTCTGAAAATGCAAGAGAACTGATTCGTGCTCTCAATGTGTTCTTACTTCTGTAGAGTCATCAGTCTCAGGGGTGAGGGGACCCTCGCTGTCATAGCTGTCCAGGTTGACCATTTCTAGAAGACAAGAGGCCAAAAATCAGTACATGAGTCTATTTACAATTTGTATTACCTTTACTGATCTCCATTTCATTGCTAAACCACTCTGAGCTCCTGCTCTTTCTGTAATACCACATTTTATTATCCTCCATACGTCATTTAATATTTCACTGCTTAGTTTCCCCAAAGCATTACCACAGTATGTATATACACATTATGTTTGTTCTATATACAACACATACTACTGAGACTAACAACATTCAAATGTGTTTATTCTCTTATGGTTCAAATTAGGGCTGCAACATATTAATTTATTTATGGTCTATTTTCTGAAATGCTCTCTTTCTGTCTTTATTTCCTTCTACACATTTCTCTCTCACCCTCCAAAGGGTCTTTGGTCAGGCCTAACTGGCTTATGATGTAGCGTGGGATGTCCGTTTTCATTAAGTGCCCCTCTTTGGCATGGTCTTCTGCTGCCTCCAGCAAGTGGTAAAATTCCTCAGGGTTAAATTCCTACAAGAACAGGGGGACACAATTCTGCATGACACACATCCTATTCAGATCAACAGGCTATAACTACAGCAGGTTCCTCGCCCGACTAGACAAGCTCTCAGAGTTTTAATATGTTGAAAAGAGCTGCTTTCATTCTAATTTGTTTTTAGCTGGCATAATTGGACGTGAGGAGAAACACTGATAGAAAATGGGGATTATGGATTTTCCATTTTGCTTAGTTGGACAGAGAGGCTCAAACTTTTAAATTATGCCCCGCCGCTA
This sequence comes from Semaprochilodus insignis, assembly GCA_034552555.1. Classification (NCBI taxonomy): domain Eukaryota; kingdom Metazoa; phylum Chordata; class Actinopteri; order Characiformes; family Prochilodontidae; genus Semaprochilodus; species Semaprochilodus insignis. Next base: position 40,712,308 of record CM067475.1, on the reverse strand, counting down.
AGAACCGCCGACATGACTCAGAGAGGACTGGGGCTCAAAGGGGGACGCTGATAGGCGTGACATGCTCACGAGGCAAATAGGACTTTCAATATAAATGCAAATGTAATCACAGGCTGGTTTCCTCCATCTGCTTCTCCAGTGGCTCAGTGACTTGTTTTTGCAGTACCATCCATTCATAAAGCTGCTGTTCACAAGTTTTGAACAGGAGAGGAAATTAGTTTTGTGTTGTAACAGGATTTTGCGTTCTGCTGTGTAAACGGCGAGACAGAAATATGAATGAATGGGAAAGAGAAAAAGAAGAGGAGAAAAACGGAGTCTCACCAGACACTCTAGGAGACGTGCAGGGCGGGAAATGATAATGAGGAGCTTCTTGACCAACTCTATGACGAAGGTCAGCTCCGAACTCTCCGACCGTTCATATGCCTGAGTGAGAGTAAGAGTGAGAGTGAGAGTGAGAGTGAGAGAGAGAGAGAGAGAGAGAGAGAGAGAGAGAGAGTGTTTACCTCTTCTGAAATTAAATAAACCAGAAAAAATTGACAAGGGAGAAAGAATGAAAACTGGAGATTAAAAGCAAGAAAGAGCCTAAGGGGCCAAAACAGAGCACCAACACTCAGAGATAAGGCAAGAGTGGAGTGAGACCACACAAGCCCACCAGGGAGAGGGAGAGGGAGAGAGGAAGATACAAACAAACATTCCCACAAAAACACACCACATTTCTATTAATGCTGAAATACAGTAAATACAATAAATACAGGACATCATTACAAAGATAAATAAAAAATAGAGAGATCTTATTCCCACTCTAATCACAGAATCAAATAATCAGATTACCAGATATATCCCCCCTGATCAGATCATCACCCATAACTTCCTAAGAGGACTGTGAGTTATCCAAGAAGATAAAATTATCTTTACAGACAACATACATTAATAATAAACTTTATAGGAAACATTTACGTCACTGCCCGTCACAGGATGTAGTGAAACTGTGTTGTTTTTGAGTGTCATTATAAGCAGGGCTGCCATTACAGGAGTACATAATGCAACTGTAATTTTATTAGGAAGAAATTATAATTAAGCTAATTATATTTGTATTGTTATTATATTAGCAAGCTATCTAATGTTTATTTTGACAATAAATACCCTGAACAATAATAAACTAAACAGCCAAAAAAAATCATGAGCAATGATTTAGACTCCAAATCCAGTGAATGCAGTGCAAGAGCAAAAGTCTAAAAGTGTCATCAGAACTTCCTACAAAAACAGTCATTTGAGGTGTTTTTGCACATGTGAAGACTTTAGTGTTTATTTATCAGTACACACCACTGATATAATGCAGAACTGCACAAAAACACAACACTTCTACACATACTCACATCCTGCAAGAGTTTCTCCAGATTCTCCTGCAGCTCGTAGAAGTAGACGGTGGTAATGAGGCCTTCTTGTGATTTGGTCAGGCAGTCACGAGACAGTTCTATGATTTGGTGATGGATAAAGCTCAGAACTCCATCAGCCAGCGGCAACACACCCTCTGGAGAGTAGGACTGAATGAACTCTGCCAACCGCCCCTCCATCTGAGCTGTAGCCTGGGAGACAGAACGAGATAACAGCAGAAGAAGTGTAAGTCATTTAAACAACATTGGATATGCATTTAAAATATATTCAATATAATAATGCTTGAGTGGCGTAGAGTTTTGGTAAAATCATAATTATTCAGTTATTTATCACTGTAGGCAAACTATTTTTGGTGCAGTAGCTTGGATTTCATAACCCAGTAACCACAAACACGTGCACACATGCAACAAATAGAATACATCATGAGTACTTCTACAATGCCTCTTACCTTTGGGAAGCGCTCTTTGTACACATGGTTCATCATCACTATCTCATTGTCGTAGCAGGAAGGAGAACGGCCTGGACTGTACAGACAAGAAAGGTGTAAGTATATATGTATAATCAAGCACAGAATTAACCAGAGACACAGCCCCAAAAAGGCATCCCTAAGCCTGCCGTTCTGATCCAAGTCCACCCTTGCGGAGGTATAGGGCCAGAGATCTAGAAAGTAACCGAGTTTAAAATGATGATGTGTAGTTGCAAAGAAACCACGTCTGAGAAAAGAAAAGTTGATGAT
>CM067475.1:40623094-40705861 GCA_034552555.1 Semaprochilodus insignis | reverse complement strand
AAAGAACAAATTGAAGTCAGTCAAATTCTTCTTTAATTCACTTGATCGATAAGCAAAACAGTGCTGATGGACCACTTACACCACAGCTAAGACATGGTTTCATAATAGTGCGGAAAATAGGCATTAAGAAAACAAATAACTTAAATAACTTATGGATTGTTTATTCATACACAGGTCCTTATTCTAACATCAATAATTACACATATTTAGATTCAGGCCTCAAGTACTTTCCTTTGATTTTCAGTTGTTTGAATCTCAGAATTTAAATTAAAAAGATATGGAGAAAACAACTGTGCAAGACATGCCAGACCATTAAAGTAGTACTTTCTTTGACAGATAAAAGGAAAAATCGAGCTCCACTCTTGCTTCAGGTCAAGTGTTTCTTCCCCTCCACCCACTGTTAGCGGATAATTCACAATGGACTGGGAATGTGAAAATGGGATTATTTTGATTGTGAAAAGCAGAAAATGTAATTATCTTCTAAGACTGAACTTAGCAAGTCTCCTGAAAAGAATGCAAGGTGAAATAAAGGTTATGGGTGGACACACTACAATGATTTGTTTAGTTTCTGTAGTTTTCTGTTACTCACTGCAATCTAAAAAACTGATCAGCTGTTACAACTGAAAATGAAATAAACTAAGACTTTTGCTCAGTACTGAATGTGTCTGTCCAAAACACACTGCAGCTGTTTTCCTTTTTTATTTTTTTTTAAGAGAAGCAATCAGATTCAGTGGCAGTTTCTGCTGGTGTGCCCAGAATCCTTGCGCCATGTTGCATCATCCTTCTTCCTAAAATGAAGACTATAGCTGCATAAGAGGAAAGAAACACTGTGCATTTACTGTGGCACACTAAGGGAAATTCCTCTCCATCCTGCAGCTTGTCACACAGCTGACTATACCACTAGCTGATGATAAGACCAAATAAAGGAGCTTTGTAAGACTAGTTTAGCACTAATAGGGTGATCTATCACACACAGCCAATAGGAAGGACTCTCTCTACTGTTTCTCCTTCCCCTCTTTTCTCTCTCCATCACATCCACTCCTGTCTCTTTTTCATCATTCATTCTTCCTGCTTTATTTACCCTGGGCAGAGAGAGCGAGGGGGATGGAGATGGAAAGGGAGAGAGATGAGAGGGCATGTGCAAGAGATGAGATATGAGTTATGTAATACACTCAGACAGTGAGACTCCTGGGAGGTGATAGATAGGGAAGAGCACATGGACATACAGTGTAATGGACAAAGTACAAAAAAATGGACAGAGTACAAAGTCTGAGGAAGCAGAAAGAAATGGTGATCAGTTGATAACAGGTAGAGGTATATGAAGTTCTGGTAAACGTTATTGGCACCCTTTGTGTTTCATGAATATTATGAAGCATGTTTCCTGAAGTAACAACTTTTGCTCATCAGCACATTTGGAATGAACGTCTAAAAGATATCTTTAATTTCTATGTAGTTTATTTCAAATAAGAAAAAGAAAACATGACCTGAACACTTGCACAACTCCTAGCAATAATGATTAAGCACACAAGACAAATAAAGCACTGATTCAGTTTAAACGATGGCTCCCCGACTCTGAATACTACATTTCTGCTTCTTTACTCTGGACAAAGGTTTATAGTCCCAAAGTGCCGAACAAAGCGGGTTAAAAATAGCACATAGTCATTAGCATGCTGTAGTAATACTGCACAGGGCACTGGAACCTTGAGTACTTTTTATGTTTGCCAATTGTCTGTATTGTTTTAAAATGTGAATTAAGATGAATGCTGACTGCTTCAGTCAAATCAGTTTACATAGACCAGAGTGGTGTTGCTGCCTAAAATATATTATGTACTGAGTTCCAAAATGCAAAGATGCCAATTATGTTTACCAGATGTGTATAAGAGTGGAAGAGCGGCGATGAGCAGACGTGTTAAGAGTAAAGGTGGGACAGGTACCGTTGAGCTGGGTGTGTTGGTGCCATACCCAGAGGAAGGAAGAGAGGCCAGAGACCAACGGCGCCCATCCCTACAGTTCCAGAGAAATGGAAGGAGAGAGAAAGAGAGAGAGAGAGAAAAAGAGAGAAAGAGAGAGAGAGAAATGAAATCAGCTCAGTCAGCATCAGATAACACAGCAACTAATGTGAAGTAAAGGCAGCTAGCTCTGATGGACCTAATGTCAGTCCCAACAGCTACAGACTTCAAGCTAACTGCCACATTAATGTTAATTCAGATGTCTATACATGTTAATGCTAGCTGTAATATGTATGCATTCTGTATGCAGTCAATATAAAAAGCCTTCCTTTTGTTGGTCATAAGAGGTCTCAAGGCAAGAGCACACATAAATATATAGCACTGCATTGGTCTTCATTAGAAAGGCATTAAGCCGCAAAAGGAACCATGAGCATGTACCGTATAAGTATAGAGAAAATTAAGTATATAATGTTGAGTTTGTGTCTGTATGTGTGTGTTTTTACCGTCTAGAGGAAGCAAAAGAGAAGTGAGCCGGAGTGCTGGGAGAGAAGTTGCGAGGGCTGTCCAGAGGGCTACTTCCTGTGCAGACAGGAAGAGAAACAGACCATTTTGAAAATCTTAAAACAGGAGCAGAATATAAAAAAAATGCTTTAACAAAAACATAATGACACATCCTAATGCTGCATATACCTTTTTAATTTAGAGATATAAATCATTGCATAAAAGTCAAAGGCCCCTTTTCATTTATTTAATATCCGTTTAAAACAACCATTATGTAAAAGTCACTTATTTTTCAGTGTCACTTATTTTTTCAGTGCAACAAGAAACAAAAAACAAACAAACAAACAAAAAACAACCATTAAAAGAACATTTCAAAGAAGCCTCAACAACTAAATATAATATCAGTTCTTTCAGTATTTAGTGTGTCCAACCTTTGCTTTAATTACAGTACAGATTCCATTCTTCTTTGGTAAACCTGTCATAATTTGTTCAGAGAAATCTGCAGGATTTTTTTCCCACACCTCCAAAATTTTAGAAGATGTGGTCAGTCCATTGTTCTGAGAACTCCAGCATTTTCTGGGTCTGTTTTGCAAATGTTCTTCTTTTTCATTAATGGGTTCTTGACACTTACACATGCCTTTAGACTTATAGGGTTGAGTTGTCCTCTCACAGTGTAAGAATAGACGGAATAATTTAGTACTGTAGATCTGATGGTGACAGTTTTAGTGGTTTTGTTTATTTTACTTTGACAGTCTCATTCCTTATGTAAGGACATTTTTTTATATCTAATAACCCCAGACATATCTCCTGAGAAATAGATTTATAAATTATAAACATATAAGAATAACTTATTGCACCATTTTGACTGGACATTAATTATCCAGTTTAGTAGTCTCTGACTTCTGCACAGTACTAGGTAGAAATGTGTATAATCCTTGAAACAGATCATCAAAAGCAAACTACATAGTTAACAGGTTGCGTAGAGTTATATGCAACACATCCAAGTAATGATGTTGTTGCAAACAAAGAGGACACTGTTTGTCAGAGATGAAATTTTATTGAATTGTATTAAGTACACAAGCATGTTAAATAAAACCCTACCTATGTGAAAGTGGATCATGATTATATGTTGAGTGTGAGGGTGGGATGGTGTATATATATGTGTGTGTTTAGTGTGTCCTGTCCACTCACCAATGTGTCCAGGTAGAGGAGAGTGTGGGCGAGGCAAAGTGGGCGATGTTGAGGTAAGAATCAGACTCTTTCTGTTACTGGTACGGCAACTGTATCATACAAAAAAAAGAGAAAAGATGAGCATTGTTATACTTTGTTAGTGTTTTATGTAAACATATTACCTTACAGTATCATAAACAAATCAAATATATCTTTCAGTATGAAGGATGGGGCAGTCGGGGGCTGGAGGTTAGGGAACCAGCCTTGTGACCAGAGGGTTGCTGGTTCGATTCCCTGAATTGACAGCAACGACTGAGGTGTCCTTGAGCAAGGCACCTAACCCCCAGCTGCTCCCCGGGCGCCGTGGATAGGGCTGCCCACCGCTCCGGGCAAGTGTGCTCACGGCCCCCTAGTGTGTGTATTCACTAGTGTGTGTGTATGTGGGTGTTTCACTTCACGGATGGGTTAAATGCAGAATACAAATTCCTCTGTGTGAAAAATCACAAATGGCTCAAAAAAAAAAGCTCAAAAACATTTTTTAAATACATTATAACTTAAATTCAGCTCATTCCAAATAATTAGGGGTTAAAATTAATGCATCTAAAGAGGACAGCTGGACTAAACGTATGTTAGATACCTATTAAAGTTAATAATAATATTAAATAAAGTCTGAAAAATAAAAATATCAGGCTTTTTCAAAAATCATATAAAATTACACAATTTACAATTTACAACCAGCCTAGTTTCACAAGCTTGCATTCTGCCTGTCAACAGAAAGTGTGCATTATGTCCCTTACCATGGCTAAGGATCACCTAATTTAACAGGGAAGGGGCATCTGACTGACCAAAAGGGCATTTTGCAAAACAGGGCTATATTCAAAACAAACCCAGAGGAAACAAATGCATGCAAATGCTAACACGTAGATAATTTAAATGCTACTGAAAGCTTCCAAAACACTCTGTAAGTTTAAAGAGTAGGGACATGATCTCCAAAAACTTAAATCTCATATTCATCCCCAGTTTAGTGTTCGATGAATTTCAGATGTTCCTTCTATGTGTGGACAGAGTGTCTGAGCGTGAGACTACACCCAACCTAGCTACAGCTGTAATGTATCAATACCATTGGTATCATCAGCAGCTCAACATAAAAGTAACACTGCCCTTAGATGTATTTTTGGAGCATGCATTCAACGCTCAGACACAATAAGAAAAGAAGAGAGGAGAGAGAGCTTTAGGAGTGTTACATAACACACTGGGCTTTGGCGTCATCCACACTCGCTTGCTTTAGAGAATGAAGAAAAGGAGAACTGCTGCTACTTGTTTGGAAATGTGATAACAATGGCTGGCAAGCATATGATCAGTGTGTGTGCGTGTGTGTGTGCATGTGTGTGTGTGAGAGAGAGAAAAAAAGAGAGGCAGAGAGAGAGAGAGAGAGAGAGAGGCTGTGTGTACACAATTAAAGAAAAGCTTTGTTGGACTTTGTGTACAACTGAAGAAAGTCTTTTGTTTCTGTATGTGTGTGTGTGTGTGTGTGTGTGTGTGTGTGTGTGTGTGTGTGTGAGAGAGAGAGAAAGAATAAGAGTCCACGTGTGTGTCCAGGGACCCACTGTGGCTGGACAACAACGATAAAGAAAAATCCATTTCCTCAGCCATCAATCCCCTCAGAGGAGGGAGACTTAGAGAAATTGAGAAAGAGAGAGATTAAGAAAGAGAGAGAGAGAGAGAGAGAGAGAGAGACTCATGCTGATAAGGTGCTTTGAAATAGGTAAAGTGAAGTAATAACAGCACCTGTTTCTAGTACAGAAGCACTCTACAGCCTTCAGTGTAAATGGCTGGAGCTAAACTGCTATAGCCTGGATAGGCAGATATATGTATACGCATTGGTTTTCATGGCATCACAAAAACAATTAATTCAAAGCCTGTTTTGCAGCTTAGTTTCCATATACAGACTGTATAGCATGTTTTAAAACTTCTATACAATGTTTGTATATACGCATATATACGTATATATGATCAGGCTAAGCGGATTAAAGTTTATACTACCACAGAACAGATTTTGATCAGATTTGTTTTTCAAATATAAGGGGGTAAACAGGGGGGTAGGAAAATATTATACACTTGAGTTTTGGAAGATTATGTTTTGTGATACTGTATCGATTCTCATAAGTACAGTATCAGTTTTAAATTATTAATTTACAAGCAAAAATTAGCGGCAGACTAGATTGTGTTTAAAACCGTTACTGCTAGATAGCAGTGTTGTTTTTCAGCCTTCAGATTATCCACTCCAAAGAAAACAAGTAACCCAAGTGTCTATGCGTATAGTGGTGTGTTTTTTGCACTGACAGTTTTCTGATTTCCAGTTTGCATTTTTTTACAAAAACACAATATATTGCCTTGCTTACAGTATCACAATGTATTGAATCATAACCCCGTATCATAATGTGTATCATATAGCCAGTATACTTACAAAAAATTATCTTTGGGTCACCTAGTTAACTCTTAAAATATTATATTTTAATATAATAATAACTATGATTATGTAATACATTTCTATCTCTGTCTCATACTCACCAACACGGGCAACATTTTAAATCAAACCTCGTGCCACAGATAATTAGCAACAAACAATGGCTAGATTTAACTTGGAGTAGGTAATTTTTTCTGCATGGAGGTGGTGTTTGCAAGTAAAAGCTAAAGAAGGCTGAATGGATTCTGCTCAAAAATGTCAGAACTGTCCAATTACGGTATGTCAGATTTTCCAGCTCATCAAGCGATTTTCCCTTCGTCGTTTTACACGTGCCCCAAGCAATTGTTAAAGTTGAACCCTTTAAAGGCAGCTTTATTCTCTTATATAAATCACACACTGTAGATGCAACACTGTGACCCAAAATCCCCAGCCAGATCTAATGTAAAATGTATTCCTTATAATGCTAGTACAAAACTCCAATTATACTAGAAGAAATCTCAGTCAAAGACCTGTGGACTGTGGCACTCACAACAAACTTCCTCTAAGGGTGGGCAATATGTTGATATCTGTCATTACTGAGCCACATATGCATTTGTGTGTACATCGTTCATTGGTACATAAGGAATGGTGACCAACTGCATGCTGTAATACAAAGAGAGCACTATTAGTCCAGTTTGACTAGATTTAGTGCAGTATGTGAAACAACGAATATTGGTCATTGATAGTAACTGATACGTTTTTGACAGTGCTGTAAATGTGGCACTAGTGGGACATTTATGTCTAATGTATCAAGCCTCTGAAACACAAAATATCAGAATGCACATAACTGTCTTACAGTATCATGATGTTATATGTTTGCCATATTGCCCACCCCATTTATCTCTGCTCTAATATGCCTGGATCACCTCAAGGGCTGGATGTTACTTGATGAATTCAGTCAGGTCTATTAGGGGAGAGGAAACAAAAATAAATATGACACTTTCATAGAAAAATGGTTTGGCATATTTAGGTTATCAGATTTCTATCACTGAGTAGATTTAGTTATGCTGAATGAACAGAGTTGCTTCTCAGTGTGGCTATATATGCACACGTAGCAAATATGAGCAGTGAAAGATCTGGGGCATGTTTACTTAACATCCACGAGCGAAACCATCATCATCATCATTATACCCCTCTAACAATCCTCCTCCCTTTCTTTTCTTCCTTCCCTTCTACTCCTTGGTCTTGTTTTCTTCTCAGTTTCCCTCACTTCTCTCTCCTTCTCCATCTGTCTTCTTCCTCTTTCTGTCCTTCTTCTGCATTTGTTTTTCTCCTCTATCTCTCTTCCTTATCTCTTCCTGTTCTTTTCTATCTTCCTTTAATATATTTTGCTCTCCTCCTCTATTTCTCATTTGCCTTTACATGTTTTCTATTCTCTTTCTTCTCCCCTTTCTTTCATCTGTTTTCTACCTATCTTTCCCTACCTCTCTTCTTTTTCTCATTCTACATTATCTTCTCTCTAACTATCAGTCTCTCTCCCATCCTCAACTGTTTGCTCTTCACCTCCCTCAAGCTCACACTAAGCCTCCTTCTTTTCTTTGATCTTTTCTCTCTATACACCTCCCTTCCGTCCTTGTATCCTCCTCTTCTATCTGTTTTCTTTTCTCCATCTCCATCTCTGTCTCTCCCTTGCGTTATCCCGGAGGTGCTACTGGAATGTCAGAGGGCTATGAGGCGTTTATCTCACAGCTCACTGGGGACTCTCCATCATAAGAGCTTAAGCATCTCTCTCTCTCAATCTCTCTCTCTCTCTCTCTCCCTCGATTTGATTTGTTTAAAATTAGACTAAATAGACCATTCTCTTTTCTACACACACAAAAATGGTTCTGGGACAGTTCTGAAAAAAGTTGGTCTAGAGCCCTGCTTACATGTTAATTGTAGTGTCTGTTTTCCACACATACTTAGCACTGTCTTAAAAGAGCAATATGTAAGATGACATTATTAATATGTACAAATTTTAGTTTAAAACAAGTAGTGATAGTGAGTCAGTGTAACGTCAGTCTGCCTTTAGTCCCCACATGAGCAGATGAAGAAGAAGTACGCCAAGTGAGTTAACAGTAATGTTGCTTTCTACCACTTGAGACAGCTTTCAGTGAGCAAAGGGATGACGCTTGTTACTAAACCTGTAACAATTATTCAGACTAAGTAAACGGGGGAAGAGTGAAGAAGGATGTGTGGAGTACGAATTTGATAGATTGTGTCATCTTACATACTGCTGCTTTAAATGTTGGGAGTTTTTAACTGTATAATAATGGGATAAACACGCTGGCGGTGATTTGTGCAGCAAAGAGTCTCAGAAATAAAGACAGCAAGTCAGAATGAATTCCTAGCATACATGCATAAAATATCCTGCAGTCATCAAAGGCTTTGCTACTAAAATAGTTCTTAGCTACTAACAGTTAGCCTTTTACTCCCACGCTTCCTGTTTCATATTGATGCAATGCTCCATAACTACCATTAAATGAATGTGTTAGAGGGTGTGGACAGGCCTTGTACGATCATGAAATTTCATCAGACAATAAACTGCCATATACATAATTGCGATTAACAATTAAATGATTCATATAGCTTTCTAGGTTTCAGTGTTTGGCAGCGTCCAACTGACAACAGACACACAGTTTAAACTCGAATAAACATATATTACTAACTGCTGCCCTCTAAACTTGTAGGTATTTCTACAAATAGGTATTTCTTTCACCCAAATACTGAGAATTTATAATATATTACAAAAAGTGATATTAGCATTGTGAAAGCTATGGAAAATTTCCCAGATCTGGGCTTATTGGGCTACTAAACAATGTGCAAAATGCCCTGGACCCCTTCAATGTCTCTAAATTCTGTCTCTAAACTAAACATGTTGCTGCCATTGAACTTAGCATCAGCACAGCTATGGCAAGTAAAGAGTCAGCCAAAACTGGATTGAGGAACCAACAAGGAACCCCCCAAATACCAGGGGGTATTGCACGCACTGATATTGAAGATAAACAGGGAACTGTCAAGATAAATAACAGGCTCCAATAATATTTAGAGGCAGGTTTTCAGCCCTTACCGAAGAAGTCCAAACTGTAGCATCCATAATATAGCACATCTTACTGCAACCATTGTTGAGCTCTCCATCTAATGACCACACCCCTTACACCCCCTACCCCCTTCACTGAGACAGTGGATGAGACTAGTGGTCATTAAAATACAAAATTAACATGCAGAAAATGACCTTTTCTAGACCGAGGAGTACAGGACAGGGGAACTGATTATACTATGAACAAAGGTTATACACAGGTAAGTAAGATAACCTGAAAGAGGATATAATAAAAATACCCTCAAAACACCAGCTTCAGTGTTACATCACCCACCAAACAGCTAAACAGTACAAAATATTTGCAAATTGCTACGTAAAGGGATCCACTTTTAATTACATATGAGAACACTGTTGACAGTGTTGTATAATGATTTTCCCTTCATGCAAAAGCTAATCAGACACAGGCCATGTTGGTTCAGGGCAGTTATCTGTGTAATACTAGCAATAGTACATGAAATTAATTTCAACTCTTAAAAAAGTGGAGAATGTGTTAATAATCAGTCTGTGACCTAATTTTTGATAATTTTTTCATCAAATGTAAAAACATTGGCACAGTAAAAGCATGGCTGTGCAAAGGGTAAATGATACTGTAAATGAAATAGGCCAAAATACCAAAATGCCATTGTCTATACCTCTTACAACTATGTCAGTCTTAAGTGTGTTTAATGGACATTAATTACTTTCTCATTAATCATCTTCAAGGCATGGAAAAGAAATAGAAATTAAACCGCCAATCTAGTTTTGTATTTTTACAATTTTCAGTTATTTGAATTGTAATTTTAAATTCATATATCCAGATGAAAGTGATAGTTCCAAAAACTTTGAGGTTAACAATGAATAACAGCTAACACGCAGCAGGAGATGAGGTTAATCGCTAAAACAAGCTTTCATTCACTGATAGCCAAATTGGCATTGTTAGCATGAGATCATGCTAAACTTTTATTCATTGTTAGTTGTTGAACTGAACAACTGCTCTAAATGCCTGGTATTGTGGTGCAGTCTTTGTAAACACCACTGGCCTGCCACTTGAAGTGCATGCTCTTTGGAGGATCCTCCAGTCCTAATTAAAGTCCTAAGGTGGTGTCTGAATATGTGCTAAGAGTTTTAATAAGGCCTTAAAAATTTTGTTCAGATCTCAAACATGGCCCAAGAATTCTCAAGTCAAGTCACACTGACCCAACACGAACCTGAGCACAAACCTGACCCAAGTCTAACAAAATTCTATCTGAACCCAATCTGACCTGAAGCACATCAGCTTTTGAGTCCAAAACTAACCAAAGCTCAACATAATTCTGTCCCAAACTGAGGCGGCTCATCACCCAAATGATAAAACCTGTTATTTATAACAAAAGTAGCACTTAACTGCAGCGTGTCAACAATGAACGTTGTTATAAGATCACATTTATTAACAAATATTATTAAATTTAAATTATTAAACATGCCATTATAACATAACCAGATATGCAAAACCAAGCTTAATATGCACTGCACTGTTTTCACAAGTTGAGTCATTAGCCTGTAGCTCTTTAAATGGAAAAACCTACATATACTCAACATATAACATGAACATACTGTACAAACTCAATGTGCTACTGTACAAAGATTTGTTGTATTTCCTGCACAGATTCTGTCAACAACACAAGCATGTGACTCCAGCGTTCCAGATAAACAACTGTTGTCAATAAAATTAAAGTTGAGAGGTACATATGAATATCCTGCAAATTCTAGTGCCTTGGTGTCTAGGGGTCCAATGTGTGTGTGTGTGTGTGTGTGTGTGTGTACATGTGATATATAGAAACCCACAAGTTGAGTCTCAATCCTTTTTTCTACTATAGACCCAAATGGTGCTCAAGGTATTACTGTGCCGTTCCACACTGGGGTGTACTAATGAGTCCAGTTGCCGTTTCTTTCTCCATGTGCTGTCCCGGTAGATCTGAACCAGAAAATACTCAAAAATGTACGCAACATAGAGGCTAGAACTGCTAACAACCAAATACCTATACATAGAAACATAGAACCAGTCAGCAAATAGCTACTTTGTCGTGTCCTCCCACTAAACAGTTCTGGGGTCCTGAGTACAACTAGCTAACTGGGTACTTTCAAGGACTGTCAATCACAATGTATGCAACTAAGCCTGTCCTCTGATAACCCATCCATACAGCTTTAAAGTCAATCTGAAATGAAAATAAATCATTGTACCTTCATAATTCAACACAGTTCACATCTGAAATTCTGATTCGGCCTATGGTTCAAACCCCTGCTCATGACTCAACGTTTAATTAACCAGGTCGGGAAAATAATCTTATATAGTCATTTTATTTTAAACTGATCCATCTACTACTCCCACATTTCATGCTATCTTCACATTAACCTATTAATCTACCAGCTTGCTTACACAGATCTTCTTCACAGTATAGAATCCAGATGGGAATACAGTCAGCACACACACACACACAGAAGGTGAGAACAGTGTCACCTGGGATTACCTCCACTGGTTGATATCTGCACAGGGGCAAAGCTCACTCTCTTAAAGAGGCAGAACATCCAGAAAATTCTAGAATAAATTCTAGTTTGTCACTTGAACTTTATAAACAATTACAATCTTATCACAGAAAAATAATGTAAAGGCTTCAAACATCTAATCATAAATTATACAAAAACACCAAAGTGTTTCCTGCCATATACATAAGGCCGAACGTTTATCAGAACAGGTAATGGAATTAGCCCTGAAGTAAATAATAGGCAAAACAAGTTATAGATATATAAAATAAACTAAATTATATCCTATACATTTTATAAACATTCTGTATTGTCTTCAAATCCAAGCCTTCGAATAAACTACTAAAATCCTTTGTAACACTTTATAATTGTATTACAAATACCTGATCTGTTCAACAGAATTCAACAAACAGCGTTTAATCAGAGACTGCACAGGTACCTTCAGGTGACAAATACTGTCTCTCCCTTACTCCATCTCGACCCTTCTCTATTTCTTTCTTTCTCCTTTTCCATCTATCTTGTAGTCTCCTGTTTGTCTGTCTCAATCCCTCTATTTATCTCTCTTCCCGTCTCTCCCTTTCTCTCTCCCTATCTTTTTTTGCCTCTTTCTCTCTCTCTTGACCCAGCCCTGATGAGCTTTAAACTGCGTAGGCTAACCTTACACTGTACCTGTAATGTAAGCACTCCACCTGTGTGTACAAATGGCTCTTTGTAAACAAAGCTTGTTTGAAACACACACACACACACACACACACAACGGTTCATTTGACACATATGTGACACTGTAACAAAAAATAATCTCTCAGAGACAATACAGAGAAATCTTAAGAGATAATTAAAGGTAGACAGACCTGCCAGAAGCATGTGAAAGATGAACAACTGCAAAAGCAAATTAACAAAACTGTCTGAAAGATGAATTCTACCTTTTAGTCCGTCGAAACATGGAGCTCTCCATTTAATCTACTGTAGTGTCAGAGGGTCAATATCAATACACAGCTTTAATAACTGACATCAGACTGCTGCTTAGTCCGCATAGACAGGAGTAAAAGAGGTGTGTGTGTGTGTGTGTGTGTGTCTGTGAGTGTGTGTGAGAGAGAGAGAGAGAGAGAAAGAGAGAGCGAAAGAGAGAGAGAGATGGAAATATGAGGGAGATGGAAAAAGGTTACGTGGACTGTCTGTGCGCTCAGACTGAAAAATAAAAGACTGGGGCATTCTGGGAATAATCTCAAGGGTAATGTATGGGTACTGAGGCAGTGGGAGGAGCACTTCTATAACAGAGAGAGAGAGAGAGAGAGAGAGAGAGAGAGTGTCTGCACTTAGCCTTTTAACAGCACGTGTACCATATTTTTTAAGGAAGTAATAGCCATGGAAGATGTAACAGGGCAAGAACATAGGGAATGAAGAGCAAAGGACAGAGAGAGAAAGAGAGCAAGGGAGACACAAAAAGAGGGAGAGAGTCAGACAGACACTGTAAGAGAAAGTGAAACACAAGAAGAGACTGACAGATACAGACAAAAAGAAAGACAAACAGATAGAGACAGACTCAAATACAGAAGAAGAGACCAGAGGGAGAGAGACAAACAGATAAAGTGAGAAAATACAGAAGGAAAGACAGAAAGAGAGAAAGAGAAATAGACAAAAAGAGAAAGAAAAGGACTGATGGAAAAAGAAAGACTGTCTTGTGCAGGAGCCATCACCCACAGCGGAATAAACAATACTCTAAATGTTTTATTCAGTATTGAGGCTCCTCACTTCCTCAAAATCATTTCAGTACCATGGACAGAACCGCCTCACACACTCAGACACAGAGCCGACTGCCATGTGAGCATGCCTGCTTTACGCCCAGAAAATCCATTTAGAATATGTGTAGACCTGTCTGTTACCAGCCCCTAACACCTCTTAAGCCCCGCTGCTGCTTACGGGATTAGATATGTGGAGTTCAAACACCACCACAACACAAACTCAAGACTGGTGAGTCGGCCATTTTGGTTTAGTCCCTCCAAACAATTTCCATCAGCTATAAGGTTTCAGGTTGAGGTGTTAAGAGTTTGAAAATGCAGCTGGGCTCAGATCACCTGTCACTGGATTTCCTGACACACTCTGCAAGTAGCTGGAATTTTCACAGGTTATGCATCACATGTATGTATGACAAACATTATATTTGTGCACCCATTGCTTACAGAGGAGTAAGACAGCTTGTTAAATTTCCACAGAAGAGCATTTGCAATAGAAAGGGACTCTGGAGTAGGCACACAAGAGCCTCAGGTCACCATACATTTCATTTTTACTTTAAGAAAAAATCCAAACCATCACAGCCGGAGTCTAATCAATACAACCCATGGTGATGAAGCACCTTCGCTGTCTAATCTAAGATCAGGATACTGACATTTTGATATATTTTAAATGTTGACATTGTGAATACACAATGGAGTAGCTGTTGGTCCCACTCCATTTGTGTTCAGTTTTTAGCACATACACACAGTACCAAGCAGAGAACTCACCTGCTGTTTTTACGAGGCAGTGGAAGATCCTTCTGGGCAAAAGCAGCAGGCAGACAAAAGACAGGAGAGAAAAAAGAAGGAAAAGAAAGATCAGGTAGGCAGTTAAAACAGGGTTCACACTGTCAGAGACAGACATTCTGCATGCTGTGCTGTTTGACACCGGGGCAGAACTGTCATGTGTGGCAAATAATGGAAGCCCTGGAGACTAGTAGTGTCACGGCACACATTTTCAGGTGTGATATTCTTTCAGACTCTGAGATCAAGAGTCAGTATGATTTCCTATAACTTCATGTGATAAAATGTATTTAATCTACAGGGCTTTAATCACATTAGGACTGTACCCAACTCAGAACTGTGTCAGTCAAATTGAGTTTGAGCGTTCAATACAAAGATTCAACTATTCACTCCTTTTCTAGCAAACAGAAAATCCACTCGCATGAATATCGAACACATTAACAGTAAAGAGTCATGGAAACATATTTTTGAGCACATCAATAAAAGGCCGCTGCCAACAAGGAAATATTTGACTTGTGGCCTGTTTATAATATTATATTATAATAGTAGGCTGGATTTGAGGAATACTGACACAGACAGCACAGTGAATTTCTGTTGAAAAACTCTTATAGCCTGTTTTATTTTTAATTTCACTTTACACATTTAAATTTTTTGATGAAAATGAAGGCAGGTCTGAAAATGTTAGGCTACTGTGTTCCTCTGTAAACACGACAAATAAATCATAAACATATACCAAATAAAACACCTGATTTAAGATTTGAGGGGATCAATTGCGCGCTTCTCTGAGTCCAGAAAAGGTTTACCACTCTTGGTTTCTCCCGCTGGCTAGAGGACGCGCTGCGTGTGTGGCTGCTGGTGGATCCCGCCTTGTAAATACTCATTGCCTGCATTATATGTACATATTCTGCAGTAAACCAAGCCAGATAATTACAGAACAGCCACCCCTGTGCATTGTGAATTCTTCAAAAGTCCGGAATGCTGCCAGACTTCAGAACTGACACCACTCCGACTGATCATTCGACTTGTTGACTTTCAGGGGGCAGACCCTAAATCACATCCTACAGGTCTGGCTAATGTCAATTCCTAGATTTTACATGCATCTACTTCTAAAAATGTCTTTAAATACCATAATATTACATTTTTGCCATACTGCCCACCTTTATTTTGTCCTGTATTTAAACTGTTATGCCCTTACTGGAGACAGAAGATGAGTGCAAGCGAGAGAGAGAGACAGACAGAAAGAGAGTGAGAGACAGAGTGAGATAGAGAGAGAGAGAATTTGTGACAGTACTTTGGAGTCTTCTCTCTGTAGATTACGACCACTCCTTGCTCCCTGGGGTTAAAAACTAGATCATTATTCTAGAAGAAGACTAAACAAGCTCCCTCAGGATTGAGAGAGAGAGAGAGAGAGAGAGAATAAGTGATGCATTGAACATATTTTATGGTTGTTTTATTTGGAAATTATATACACATTTTAATCAGGTAAATTCAATGTGTTTTTCATTATTTCTAAGAACAATAAGGGGGAATATTACCATTTTTCCAAAGAGTCTTCTGTTCACTCTTTTATCTCCACTCTCCATCCTTTCCCTCTTTCTTCTCTCTCTCTCTCTCTCTCTTTCTCTGTTTGTGTCTTTGTGTCTGAATGTGAGTCTAAATACAAAAACTCCATTATTCTCCCATTCTCCGCCCTGTTGGAGATCTTTATGGTTCACCTCAGTCTCGCTGAGTTAAAGGAATATTCCAGCATTTTTCTTCCTTGTTATCTGTAGAATATACAGCATGCGGAACATTTACTTGGTAAAAGAAGAGAAAAACCTCAAACCTCAAACTCAAAATTCCCACATAATTCAAGCCATAGGGTAATGACTGTGAGACACATTTCAAGTTAACAAGCGTACTAATGTCTACAGTGCAGATCCATTTTGCTGTAAAAACTAAACCACTGAGAAGAGATTCAGCTGTGAAAGGCATGCCACTTCTGGTTGGAACCTTTGTTATTAATAACAGCACACTGAAGGCTTTTATGTACATAACTGCAGCATTTTAAAGTAACTAAACTATGGAAGTCACTCAATTTGAATTAACCTGGCAGGATTGATACAGCAACAGATTTCAGATAAGTAGGTCCTTATTATTGCTTTGTTTAATCAGAGTAACAATAAACATGAACTGATGTGTGACATCGTTCCTATTCATGTGTTTTCTTCTGCAAAATTATAGTTTGTGCCATAAGCTAAATAAAAATCTTTACATATTAAATAACAACAGTAATCAGAAATCATATTATAAGAGAAATAGTAGATAAAATGGCAGGAACAGACCGTTTCTAAAGCGCATTAAATTGCCTTAAAGGGGAACCAAATAGATCTTTCAAAAATGTCTGCACTTTTAGCATGATTTGACATGAACCAATTGTCTGAAGAGTTTAACGCCCCTAACATACATCCTCACAGAACGTTTTTATGTAAAATGGTTAGGTATGCTTACTGATGTCTGGCACATTGTTTTAGAATAGTTTTGTGATAAAGATTTGGCTTAAAAAGCATTTTAATAATTCATGGTGAACAATTCAGGGTGCTGTAAGGACAAAAACATCAGCATTACACATAGAAACTCAGAAGACATATGTAGGTTTAATGGTGGTTTTGTGTAGTAAATAAAATGCCAATATTTGCATTCTAGACATGGTGACCCCTAGTTCGTATCACTACCACTGTCAAGAAATCTCAATCTGTAAGCATCCCTACAATGAACTAGGGATGCACCGAAATGAAACTTTTGAAACATTTGAACATACCATTGAACATACATGTGTTAAAATGAATTTAACACAGTGTTTCATTTTCATTGCCACTTTTTCACCATTGCATAAATTTACTAGGCTAAATCCCAGACAGCAAGCGGATGTGGGCCACATCCGGCAAAGACATGGTACTGCTGGCCCACTGTTCGCACTGGCAGTCTGCTGTGAGCCAAAGGAGACCCACATATTTACAACATGCATTTGAGAGAGACTTTCAGGAGTTCCATTTGGCTTGAATGCTTAAATCTTCACTCTGGTTCCCATTTACTTCCGGGAGCTAGAAAAAGGTAACAGTGTCATTAAAAATGTATGAATCATTCACTTATTCGGCTGAACAACGAAAGGGTACTTTTTTTGCCATTTTTGGCCGAATAATATCCCTACAATGAACCATTTCACATCAAACCTCTCTGGTCACTAGTCAATGGTTTTTTTTACCAAGTGCTACATTTGTTAAATTAAACAAAATTGTTGTGGCACATAGAGATTAGGTTTTAATTAGAAATTATGTTGTACTCCTTCATCTGTAAAAGCACTGTTATTTATCATATATCCCATGCCATCCTAATCAGCCAGAATCATGAATGACAAAAAGCAAGCGACAAAGCAGCCTGGCAACTACTGAAACACACATACTGTGTTGTGAGTCTCTATCCAAAATCTTCATTTTAGCCAGCAAGACACAGCGGGAACAACAACACAAGACACAGCCAGAGCAATAATTCAGAGATGGACAAGATAGCAAGAGTAACAAACAACAAAGAGGGAGAGAGAGGGTAGGAGAGTCAGAGAGAAAGAGAGCCAGAAAGACAAAAAGAGATAACTGACCAGCTCGACTACAACATAACACACAATTTAAACTTGTATGTATTAAAATGTATTGACTTCAAAAGACTTTTAACAGTAATAGTAAAATATATTTCTTTTCTCTTCACTTTGACCTCCTTGTCTCTCTCTCCAAGCATTGATGCAGTCAATCCGAAGGTGAATCGGTCAGAATGTCATTAGCATTGATTGAGAGCCACAGCTGTTAGGCTTCTTTGGACCAATGACTGCTTATATGTGCATCTATGTAAGGATGATCCTCTTCAGTCTAAATTATCAATGCTTTTCTGCAGGGTCAGTAAGTGTTCATGCACAAGTATTGGAAACCGGTACAGAGTAAGCTTTGGATAAACCTGAAAGAATTAGCACCTGTAGTAGATTGCATGAATGACCAAAGAAGGTCAGCTGTAAGCTAAAAGCAGTCACAAATTTAATAATAACCTAGCTGCTGTCCCATTGCATCATTCTTATAATTTTAAATAACTAAATAACTGCCCATAAATTCCCTAAATTTCTCATTTCTTGTTCTTTAAAATCAGACAATGAAAACCCACAGCTTTATTGGGATCTGTGAAAATACCTTTATAACGCACACAGCAATTATCGTCACCAAAATTAAAAGTCATATTCTACTGATAATAAACCTCAAATAATAAAAACCTGGGGGGTCCAATAAGCGTCATTCCATGTTGAACTAACACAGCAATCCAGGCTTAAGTGTCAAATCTTAACAAAAACAATTAAATCGAAAAGAACTGCTGACAAATAAGAGGTCATTGACAGAAACCAAAACCACCAAGAATTATGGGTATCTCCGTCCCCAGTGTTGCAATATGTATGGCATCTAAGACCTGTCCTAAGACGAAGTGTGCTACTTGAAAACTGATAGTCATATTTGACAACAAAAAAATTGACAACAATCATTCTCAGTCAGTAAAACACACAACTAAAATATTGGAGCATACAGTTTAAATCTGAGAGCATACATGTATATTGGCTATGGGAATATTACTCCCCTTATATTAGTATCAGTCATAACATTTTCATCTTGGTCATATCCTAATTTAGTGAATTTGTGTGGAGAGTGGTGCTAATTAGGAAAATTTGGAACTTTAGGAAAAAGAGAAAATACATAGAGACTCCACAAAAGGTGTCGCAGCAACATAATGAATCACTTCTGGTTAATAAACACAGCGTCTCAGGAAATTAATCTTTTGACAAATCATGAGAATTTCAGTTGAGTGCACTGTGAGCATTAATGTGCTATAAGCAGTCTGACAAATGAGTGCTCTTATGATTATGTATTGACACGTACAGTCTGAATCATAAAAGCAACATGAGTCCACTTAATCAGATCATAATCCTCCGGCCTACACAAGCATTTTAATTTTACAGCAGTACATGGATAAAATATGATCCTTGGCTCTAGAATCAGAAGTGGATCAATAACAATGCTTTGATTAATTCCATTTAATAGCTATGGGAGCTTCTTGAGAAAATTAAGTCTGCTGTGATCTGGTGAACTACCTAAAACATCCCAATTAAAACATATTTGTCATCAAGCTGCAAAACGATCTGAAGCAGACGTGAAGAGAATTAATTAAAGAAGAACTAAATATCCATAATCATAAGATCTTATATTTCAGCACCAAGGACAGCAACCGTTCCTGCTGACTAGACTGTTTATTTCTTATGTCTAAGTGCTGAGAGTAAAAGTGCTGATGTAAAATCAACCACCCCATGTGTGTGATCACATTTGGCTTTTGGAAGGCAAAAACTGAACCTGTGTCTCAGTGTGTCCAGTATTTTGGAGGCTGAGGGTTCTTTTTTCTTTGTCATAGCGCAAAAGCAAAAATTCGACTGAAAATTGCTGTGCTAAACAGGGTAAGAGTTAGACTGAATGCATTCATTAAAAGCGCAGTGCAATAACAACCAATCAAATCAACTCCTGTCGTTCCCTTTAGGAGATAAGTATGGGATTTTTTCTAATGACAGGTCAAAATGGACTAAACAGTTTCTTATGTATCACATCATTGTTTTACTGGCAAGTACAAGGCTGATGTAAATTACAAAGTAGTAATTTAGTAGTAGAGTTTTCTGCCTATTTTTGTCATATGGTCATATAAGCATAAGCCTTTAAGGACAGAGCATTTACATTAGCTAAAACCTTGTGTCCTTTATGGCAATAAATTTGGTGACTAAGATATTTTAAAGCCTTGAATGACTCACCTTACGAGAAATGTGACATGTCTTTGCATCTGAACTTAAAGTCATGAAAATGCTGATTTGCACTTGCCTTCGATAATAGTAAGTCTAAAGAGGTTACTGCGCAAGTGTGTTTTTGGCCAGAATGGGTTTGGAAAAGCCTTAGAGTTGCATATTTTAAACGCTCTACTCATTGTACCACTCCACCCGTGCTGACGCAAGCACATCTTTCCAGAAGTTGAGTGTTAAGTTTAACCTATAGAGGTTGATATTATTATTATTGTGCTGAATTACTTTCAAGTTACTTTCTGCATCGGCAGATTTACACTTCCAACATTTTTCTTTTTAGTTCAATGTCAGGAAATAACCCAACATTGAAAGAATGTGAATTATACATACATATATATATATATATATATATATATATATATATAAGAAGACTATACAAATAATTTACTTTTACTTTTAGAACATGCTTTTGTTATCTCCAGTGACAATGGCAACATTTAAGCATTAACCAGACTGTCTTATGTCTAATAATAAGGCTGCTGATGTAACACTTGTGTTTGTATAATTACATTTATCAGCATTTAGAACCTGCATGAAACAGTGTTTGAGGAATTATTACTTGGTCTGAGTGCTAAATTTAAACTCCTTACAAAAAAGCTTTTCTTTTTCTCTTTATGATGTCAGAAATGACGCACTCTCCGTCTGTTGCATGGCGCATTGTGACTCACTATCTCTAAGACATTATAGCTTCTCTACATGTCTCCCCCTCTACACTACACTTCTCTAGTCCCTCTGCTCTAAAAGCACCCCGGAAACTAACAACAGGAAAGTCCAGAAAGCAAATCACTCAGTGGCCAGATGGAGCTAAATGAGGCAGTCCAGCTGCTCACTGATCAGTGCGCAGTCAAGCTTGGCACACACTGACACTTTAGTGTCCAATTTACATTTCTAACACAGGAGGCTGTTTGTTTTTTTGTGTTGTGAAAGCTGTGAACACACTGCCCATAAAAAAGTAGCTGTAAAATGACCAACTGAGTTAAGTACTGCATGAAAGATTGGAGAAAGTCAGGAGATAAAATGTAACTTTTGGCTAATTCTGAAAAAACAGTTCCACACAAATACAATAAATGAAATCAACATAATCAATGCCAAAGTAAATTTCCTCAGTATTTAAAAATAAACACAATAAGGGCTTCTAGATGCATTTTATGTTACAGGAAAGACTGAATGCACAAATACTGATGTGTTAAAATAGACCCTCTATGTAGAAATGAAGCATACACTTGAGTCATGTAAATTCAGTCATAACAGAACTGTATCATATGCACAAAATACTAGCAAGTTGCTAGTATGCCAGGATGCACACAGCACACATTAAAAAAATATTTTAATTGGTCAGAGGGCTCATATGCATGTTGCAGACTCCTGTCATCCAACAATCAATATCAAAATGATGATTAACAAACCACCCTGATACTGATATGTAGATAATACCTTTATTGGCATTACAAATTTCCTATAGTACTAATGCAGCTCGAGGTAATGTGTGCTCTGTTAATATTTAAACCCTGTATAGTCATCCCAAACTAGATTTTGTCCCTACAAAGTCACTTTTTACTTAAAGTAAACCCAGCACCACTTCACCCCTGATTGATGGTTGACCACTTCTTGCCTTTGAATGAGTGATAGGTGACTCATTCTACACACAGAATGCCCGTAAAAGTGTCTAAATCAATGACATCCTCTGCCAGTACAAGACAGAACTGAAGTTCACCTCTGTGAGAGAGTGAGTGACCCGACCCCGTCTGTCTGTCTGTTTGTCTGTCTGTCTGGAAATCTAGGCCAAAGACCCCAGACAGACAACCTGAGTTCATTTTCTCACAATCTCTCTCTCAATATGTTCTACTTCCTCGCCAAACAAGCTCTGGTCTAAAATTTCTAGCTCATTAGCCCACATCTGAACCAGGACTGCACTGTATTTTCACCAACTTGAAATTCTCCGGTCTAAACCAACACGCTCTGGGGTCGGGGGCTATAACTGCTTATATAATAATAAAATGGCAAATGATTTGTGTTAAACATTCATAATCTTCAAGTGTCACTTAAAACACCCTGACTTGATTCAAATGTGTACAAAAATATTCAATACATCAAAACAACTTCATATTTTCCTTTACTTTCGAGTTTTTTTCAAGTGGAAAAGTGGTACATCAGTAGATTTACACATTAAAGTACATTGAAATTTTATTGACATTCAGCTTCACAGTTTAAAGCAACAGCTGAACTATTTTCTATTTGTTTTAGTCTCAAAAAATAACAAAAATATGGCAAGTTGTAAGGGTGTTTTTTCTTTGCACAAAACAGGGCTATAAGCAATAACAGGATTATCATAATATATCTCCTAATGTCCTTATGAACACAAATGTGCTATTCTTTGAAAGTCTGTGAGTTTGCAAAATACTTTTGTGGCTGGTTTTAATAAGCTCTGAGTGAGAAATAATGAACCTGAAATTACATACTGTTATCACCAGCGAGCCAAGCTGAATGAGTTGAAAGAGTGAATGGCTATTCTGTGCAATGAATAACCCAAGACTGAATTTGGGGAGCACAGAGATAACGGAGGCACATCTAAAATAAAGTCTGTGCTTCTCTGAGACCTTTGATGCAGGCATAGACTAAGCTATTGGTTGCCACGATGTAAAGGTTTTAGATTAAGAAGGCAGTCACATGACATGCACTAGCACTCAGCAGGACGCAGAAGAGAGCCTAATAATCCTGTCTCATGGAGTAATCATCCCGCTCCTTACCCTACAGTGTCATGGACAGCCGCTCACTGAAAAGGGTCACTGAAAGACCACTACTAACTGGGATTGATACTCAATGAGAAGAATGAGTATTTTCTGAGAGAAGAAACAGCCAAAGAGGAGAAAGCAACAGGCAGAGAGACACTGAATGAGGGAAAGCCTTCTGACACAAAAGAGTTTCACTTGATAAGGAAGAGGTTGCTGAATGTTTTAACTCTTATATAATTATAGTCAGGATAAACATAAATACCGTCATTACACTATCCTTATCTCTACTGTGGTACTATTTTTGCATGGTTTCTAAGTGTATGGCTACTATACATAAGTATTTATAGACACTAGTGGAGTAAATCTCTGACCAGATAAGGATGCAAATCCTCCAAATGATGCCTCTATAGAAACATTTTGATTATGTGCCCAATTATGGCCCAAAAAAAGGAAACTCTCTTTTCACTTCCAGCACTTTGTCAGTTGCTGTCAAAACTCTCCCAAGGAATATTCTGCCCTACATGAATGAGTTTCTCCTTTTTCCATCTGAGGTAAAATGGCAGAGCAATGCAACGTGTCAAAAATATTAATGTGTGTCTGTCAAAAACGCCATGTCACATTGCACTGTATCATGCTCTGCTGCTCACAGCTGGCACAGACAGCTACATAGACTGTAATGGAAGTGTTTGTTTTTGTTGTTGCTTGCATCGTGTCGCTTGCTGCTGATTCCAATACAATCCTGATATTATCATGCATCCCTATAATTAAAACATCACAAATATTGCCTGATGATTTTTTTTATTTAACTTAATTATTTTGGTATGATTTAAAATAGTTTAAAAAAAACCACAGTGAATACACAAATGAGGCTGGCAAAACTATAGTCATCGTCAAAATACAGTTGCACCCAGAACCAACAGGAATGAGACTTGGTGGGTAGGTTGACATTGTGAGACGTGCGTACGTTTCAAGTTTCACGCTCGGCCACGCATGCAGGGACGGGCCTTACCACTGTACCTGACTGACCCAACAGCCATGATTGTGGACATTCAGCGAGCAGCGATTCCCTCCATGAGTCATCCAGTTAATGCCAGCACCATTGGCAGACGGCTGCACGACACAGGACTACATGCACACAGACTGTTAGGATGACTGTCTTTAACACCACGTCAGCATAGCCAAAGACTGCAATGGCAGCGGGTCCTCTTTAGCGACAAGTCCCGCTTTGGTCTTGGTGGAGATGACCCACAAATCCATGTGTGAAGGCACCGTAGTTAGCACCACACGTCCAGAAGGCCTGGTGTCACTCCACCTCCACCCCTACCACAAAATCTGCAGGAAGTGTGTGAGAATATTCAAGCTGCATGGGATGGATTATAACAGGACCCCATTAGGAACCTCTACACTGCTAATGCAACATGCCAGGCATTCTGGAATGACAAACATGGCAGCCCAATGCCACACTGACAGACTCTACTTCTGTATGTGTAGCTCAATAAATAATTGCCCATATCAGTCTAAATTTATTCATTTATTGTTCCTGATACCCGTTACCTACCTTCCAAATAGCATTACAGTCTGACACTTCCTTCTGGGTGCAACTATTCTGTTGACGACGAGCGTATATTTATATTAACGGCATACAGACGACAGGTAAATAAACATTCTACGACTTTCTACGATTCTACGATTCTTCTTTTTTTTTTAATATTTGAAAATAACCTGAGAATTTCTTTTTTTATGTTCAAGAAATGAGAACATACTTTACTGAATATTAAAATGTATACCTTGGTCATTAACCCTCCTTCAGGAGGCCCTCTTCCTGTAATTACTGAGAGAGAGGAGGCTTCCATCTAGAAGTTTCAACCCACTGAAAGTTTGCTATCAGTGCTGCTAAGCTGGCCAGACTGTGAGTAAAAGCTTGCAGCGTTAGAGAATTCTTTTAAAAATGGCCAGCTCAATATGGCCTACTGCAACGTCATGCCCATCAGGGCCTCCCTCTTTAGAAACAGAGACGAAGGGATGGATGGAAAAGACATGGATGCATTAATGAAATGGTATGAGCTGGGCCGAATGCCCAGCGCCTGATGCAAAGCCATTATTTAGAGAGCAAAGGCTTGCAGAGCCATGCTGGGCCCGACAGCCATGCAGTTTATCTAACAGGGTTGTCCCTGCCAGCATAGCGCAACAGTCATCCAAACAACCAGTGACTTATCACTCTGTTCTGCCCCTCTCTCTCTCTTTCTGCCTGACCAAGGGAACTGCAAGCATGCAGACAGAATTCTGAGGCCAACATCCCTAATGCACCTGTCTAAGTAAGATACAAGCAGAGCGGCTTTTTTGGCAATTACGCTAATAGGAATGGCACTCCATTACAGTAGCAGCTTCACTGCAAAAGTGTCAGACTCGGGTCCTAATTGAGCAGGATGAATCTTTCCATCCTGCTGCACATTTTTAGATTCACTGCACTCACAGTGATTATGCATGCCTTTTTCATTCATCATGCTGATCAGACACCGGCCTCAGAGACCGGCCTCTGGGATGTCCAGAGTTGTAAAGATCATCCAGAGAGGGCTAGGCATTGATTGACCCTATAGCAGGGCTACACTGTGGCAGTGTTGCTCACATCTGCATTTGAAAAAATTCTGTGCAGATATAAATATTAAAGCTCTGATGTGTCATATTTTGCATTGCTATCACTGAGGTATGCTAGAGGATACAATGACAAAATATGTGTAAAATGACACATTTGCTTATTGTTCTTTCTATTTTGGTGTTTCCATCTCTCTGAAGTTGCTTTTTTGCCTTTTCTAAATTTATTCACACATTGTCAAGAAGAAGAGACAGCTAAGAAACCGCCAAATAGGAGAAGATCTGAAGACAGAGAAAGGAGTTCTTGGATCATGCAAGGGTGAATAGCCGTGTTAACATTCTACGGCACCTGCATATAACTGCTGCACCATTTAAGATGGAACTGGAAAACTCCAGCAACAAGCAAAAAAAAGAAACTGACTTCACAATTTGACAAAACAGCAGGTCAGAATTGTTTTGTCTTCTTTGTTAATGATTGTAACAGCTTCGCAGCAGCAACTGTACCAACTGTTTGCTAACCCACATCCTAGCTGATGTTAATTGCATTACTTGCTGTGACACTGTGTGCTCTAACATTAGCCTACCTTATGGCATTTAGTTATTATTTAGTTATTTAGTAATTATATCATGATAACAATCATTCCCCAAAATCATATACTGCACCATAAATTAGCCCATATGTCCAAATCTGTATTTTCTGATTTTCAGTTATTTTGAAAATGTGGTTTATTTACAGGTGGCAGGCCAGTTTTGAGCACAGCAACAGAACACAGACTTCAGACAACAAAGCTCTTGCTGTGCCACATAAAAGCTATGTTTGTTGTGCTCTTAGTCATGGCACTGCTCCAACAATTCCTGATTGGGGATTTTAAGACTCTTACAATGCTTTTCAGAAACTCACAGGCTTTGTAGGATTTTACGGCCTGCATTATTTCTACTAGCTATAATGGTTATGGCCCTTTTACATTATGTTGTCCACTTTGCTAGAGACTATTAGTCCTATTGCTTATTTTTGAAGAGACAGCAGATTTGCACTATAAACTGGAGAACACATTTACTAAACTGGAGAAGGTAGAAGGGCACCTCCCCCATAATATCTTCAAATAGCACTGAATCATTTGAGTGACCTCTGACCTTTGCTCCCCAGAGACTGGGTGTTGCACCATATGGTAGCGACAGAGCAGACTGGCAGGGGGTGTTAACTGGCTCTTCTCTACTGCTCTTCTCTGTGTGTGTGCGTGTGAGTCTGCATCAGGGTCCCAAGGGATGGAACAAACCGTTAGAGGACAATTACTGGCGCGCCAACCCAACGATCCTTCCCATGTGTCGCAAACATGTACACATATGCTCAAAACAACCCTGTGTAACTGTTAACCATGTACATGTACAACAAACAGCACTGTTCTCTTGTTCAAATTTAGGAAGGTCTCCAGACGGGATGGACTGATCATCCCATTATCACTTCCAATATGTGAACTCAGGGAATCAATCAATATTCACATTCCCTTTCACAAATCAGATCCTCTGTTGTGCACACGTGCTGAACAGATACCCATGTCAAACAACAGCCATGATAAGCAAAAACGTACACCATATCTGTGCTGAACAGTACAAAAGTATTTATCAGCTTGGTGGTTGACAGTTTGTAAAAATATATTTAATTTAAAAATATAATATTTCACAAAATCTCGATTATGTTACGTTTAACTTGTATTTATTATGCACAACAAGTAAATAAAAGCACAATTGCTTTCTAAATGACTACATTCATAACAAATATTGTTTTACTGAATAACAACACTACACAATGGAATTCTTAGCTTGCTTACATCTGAATGCTGCAGACAGCTGTCTTAAAAAAAGACAACAGCTAGTAGTATAAATACATTATTAAATTACTATATTCTATTATTATATATGATAATAAATAGTACTGTGCCTTTGAATATATTTTACATTGGAAACATCGGCGAAATCTCCTAGTATCTTTTATTTACTGCAGAAGCTCAAAATACTTAATGATATTTAATGATTTGCTGATACTTGCCAATACAACATGTCAATAGTGGAAGAGTACTGGCACTTCTCCCCATTTTATTCCCACTTTAAACACTGATACAAACTTTAACATTTACAGAGAGTATTAAATTTAGTGCAGTACAGGTTTGTAAAACATGGATTAAAAACACTGTATTATATCGCCCTGGATAGTATTTAATATGTGGCAATACAGGTCCTGTTTTATCTGTTCCAACTAAATATTATGATACATAACATGCATCAAGAAGATGCCTTAAAATATTGAGATGTCATTTTTTTTGTTATTTTGCTCACCCCTTCTATCTAATCAGTCATCTACGGCCAGTCTCTTTTACATTTAATAAAGTGCAGGCTGATGCTGATCCTGATCCAGTGTGTCAGACATGCGCATCACTATCATCTTTCCCATCTTATTCTTACACAGTAATGAACTCATTTCTGATACCCAGGGTTCACCACATAAACTGTTGATGGTGGCTTCCAATTAACACCTA
The DNA here is from genome assembly GCA_034552555.1 of Semaprochilodus insignis. Classification (NCBI taxonomy): domain Eukaryota; kingdom Metazoa; phylum Chordata; class Actinopteri; order Characiformes; family Prochilodontidae; genus Semaprochilodus; species Semaprochilodus insignis. The sequence continues at coordinate 40,677,878 of CM067475.1, read as the reverse complement.
GGCTATACACCCTTCCCCAAAAGTGTAACACCTTATGCTGACCTGCCATGTGCTCTCAGCACAAACACACAGATTATGCCTTGTCTTGGACTAAAAAGAAATTCCAAAGAAAGAACAACTACTGAAAGTGTCACACTGTTTAAGATGTGTCCAGGCTATTAGATTCATAGCTCTTCCATGTCCGGGTCATTATGCCCATAACATTTACATTAGCACATCTAAAGTAAACAACCCATGAACTAATATCTCACATTTAAGGCAGTTAGCGTTTGACCTTCTTGCTCCTCTATGAGCCATTTGCTCTTTTTATGTCCTATTTCCTTTCTCTGCTCAGTGAACACACTGTATGTGATGTGCGATCATGGGCTTTGTGAGTCATGTACGGCAATGCTGGAAATCCCCAAAGGTGCAGACATACTACCTACGTTCACTCTGCTATTTTGGGAAATTTTTGATTAATGTATACTTTTGAAATGAAAATACACTAAGAACTAAGTTTATTTTTAAGGAAAGGAATCTACGTTATTTCTTCATTTCACATTTAGTTACTAGCTGCTTTTTGGCTTTAAAGGTGCCACAGGATGCATTTATTTCACTTTTTAAATTCTTCTCTGATGTCTACATAGAAGGTATGTCAGGATTCTTTTGTCATTCTTTTTGTCAAAATGCACAGATGCAGTTTTACACACCCATTTACATCCGTATGATTGGCTCCTGGAATGAAACAAGTTGTTTTCCCTGAGCTAGCCATGCTAAAGTTAGTTACTTGAGGCCTGCTGGTAGCTAACATTGCTTAGGTTTGAGAATCTGTCTGTATCAAAATGTGCCAAGTAAACAAGCAACTTTGGATTAAAGTTCTTGTTGAATATGTGTCCGCTAAAGTTGGCTTTCTATTTACTAGTTTGTTTTGTGAATTTCACTTTTCCATCTTTAGTGGTGCCACAGTATTCTGGCACCCACACAAGGTGTAGCGTTTAGGGCAGAAATGGAACATTTGCTTAAGAAGTTGGCAAACAGGAAGTCAATTTCAGCCTCGTTTAAAGATGAACATTGATGCTCATTGATAGTTCATTGGGAAGAGTATAAAAACTGCTGACATTACTTTCACAGCATGGAACAATACTAATTCTCCACAGTCTGCCATTTTCACCGGCGTCGTTTCACTGAGCTTGAATGTAATATGGTGTAAGCTGTAACTTTTGAGGGTGTAAATATTAATAAACCAAAACTGTTACATAACAGTTTAAGATTTTGGAATCAGCCCGTTTTACTGCCTCTTTTACAGATGAAGGATTTGTATTTAAGGATAGAGACAGTGTTTGAGCTTCACAGCATGTCAGTTCTATGTACTTAAGTCCTTATTTGACTATACAGTTTTCAATTCACATTCTGTTCTGTTGACTGAGCTACTGGACTGCGTTGCTGTTGCTCACACACCTACTATTTTCACCCACTGCATTAAACTGTAGACTATAATCATACAAGAAATGACCTGAAATAATTCTGCTCCTATGCAGATACACAATGGATGTACTATTGCAGTCCCATTGCAGTTCTAGGGGAACTCAGTACTTGAGCAATGATTGTTGGTGGTGGTGGTGTTGGTGTTGCTGATGATTGTGGTGGTGTTCGGAGCTCCTTTTACATCTATACGAATCTTTAAGTAATGACAACAACAAAAGTGTTGCTTCAATAACGTCTGGGCTTCATCTGTTCAAACAACCGTGAATAACCAGTGTAATTCAGCACTAGACTTGGAGTCATACAACCTGACCTCACCTGCAGCCTCCTGCGCCGAATGATTCCGGTGTCGTCCATAGCTGATGGTCTGAAGGTCTACGTCCGCCTGATATGTCCTCCGACTCTACCGTTCCCGGACCGAGGAGAGTCTGCTGATCCTAAAGGCCGAACGGGGGGAGGGAGGCGCTCGGCTCAGGCCAGAAATCCGCAACCAGCCGCCGTAGCATCGACCGGAGACCCGCAGAGCACTGAACGCAGCACACGGAGAGCAGCACGGAGCGTTACGGAGCCAGCGAGTCCCATTCTAGCGAAACACAATGAACAGGAACCGGGACTACAATCCGATGAAGCGATCTAGCAAACCTACGTGCTGCCCCGGACGCATAACCGCAACATCATGCCTGGACTTACGTTAACGTTACCGTTATCGCCTCAGCCTCCTTTTCACGGCCGAGTTATCCCTTCACTGAGGTCTCCTCATACAGCCTTAATTCAGAATAACCATAAAGAGCGACCATGTAGCGGAATAACAAGAAATGACGGAAATAACTGACGTTATCAGGCTGCTCCGCTTCAAAGCAGCTAGCCTTGCTAACCGTCACATCCTCGGAAAGTGCAGGAGAATTAGCCTCGCTAGCCTCGCTCGTGCAGCCGGTGACTAACAGGCGGTTCGGCTTCGTTCAATGTTCTCAAAACCAGGAATGTCTCGGTTTAATAGTCTTTTTTTATCAGCCAAATTTCAAAGCTGGCTCGTTTCCTTGTCTCCGTTAAAGCCGTTACAGGAATACNCATGGAGTTGTGGAGGTTCCTAATGGTGTCCTGTGATAATCCATCCCATGCAGTTTGAATATCCTCACACAGTTCCTGCAGATGGTGCGGTAGGGGTGGAGATGGAGTGACGCCAGGCCTTCTGGACACGTGACAAGTGACCACAAATCGTTCGTCTTGGCGCTGACCACAGTGCCTCCACACGTGGATTCGTTGGTCGTCTCCACCAAGACAAAAGCGGGACTTGTCACTGAAGATGACCTGCTGCCATTCTGAGTCACTCCATGACAGCCTGGCATGACATCATTGCAGTCTTTGGCGATGTTGACGTGGTGGTAAGGACAGTTGTCGTAGCAGTCTGCATGCATGTAGTCCTGTGTTGTGCAGCCGTCTGCCAATGGTGCTAGTAGGATGACTCATGAAGGGCATCGCTGCTCACTGCTAAATGTCTGCAGTCGTGGCTGTTGGGTCAATCAGGTACAGCGATAAGGCCCATCCTTGCTTATGTCACATGCACGGCTGAGCATGAAATTTGAATCATTTGTATGTCTCATAATATAAAACCTACCCACCAAGTTATTTTGCCGGTTGATTCCAATTGGGTGCAACCCTTTTTTCACTGATGGGTGAGAGTATATATAGTAGTGCATTGTTGGTGTAGAGTAAGAGGACGTGGTGAACATTGCACTTTTAAACCAGCACTCTCCATTGAACTCAGCAATAGTGTACTCAGCAGTATTCTCAGCAACAGTACTGCGCTCCTGAATTGCTGAGATAGCCGGCAGGTCATTAACAGACACACATTCCACAGTGACGGTAGGCACTAACACTGCACCACTTTCCCACTGCACAGCCCCACAGCCCTGCACAACACAGCTCCATTAACATATATGTACAGCTTTAAGCTGTCAGTCCCAGTTGTTTGCACGGTTTAAGTCTCTCTTACTTACCCGTTGTGTGCTGCGTTCACCAGAAGTAAAGTCTCTTAAGCGTAAAAGAGCACGCCGCCCCCTTCACAATCTCTGCACAATCTCTGTAAACACATATACCACAAGGGCATGCACTGGACCACTCAACACCAATTCTCTCTCAAGGTTGGGTCTTCTTACCCAGCAGCGCCAGAGCAGTAAGAGGCTGAGCTCTGCGTCCTACTCCCCAGCACGGCAGATCTACTTGCAACTCGCAGCATCACTCCTCATGCTACTCATGGTGCAGATAGCAGCAGCATCAGGGCTCCCTCCACCTTTTTCACCACACATCTCGCCACAGGTGGCAGCTAGAGAATTTGTATGTGTATGCTGAGCCTGACCCACTGCCACACATCAGCTCGGACCACCACCCTTGCCATAGAGCCTTGAGTAAAAGTATTTACCTTCAAATGTGCTTAAGTATGGAGAATTAGCATGATTTATTACGGCTCTAATGTCCTATTATCATTTCTGGAACAAGACTCTTAATCAGCTCGTTATAGATGTGAAGACTCTAGTGTCTCTCAGTCCACCAGTCTTTAATAGAAGGTCATTAATTAGTCTGACACTGACGTCTATTCAAATGATCCTAAGCACAGAACACTGAAGGAGAACAGGTTCCATTAGCTAGAACCGAGCTATGTCCAACAGGCCAAAACAAGCTCAAAACAAAGAGTGCACTGCACTCTTTTGTTATGACATGTTACGTTTTCATGCACACACAAAAAACGTAAGTCAAGTCTAATGGAAGGACATTGTTATAATATATAGTAGCAAAAAGATATCTGGCTATGGAATGTAGTGGAGTTAAAGGAAGAAGGTACCCAAAACAGAAACACTTCAGTAAAGATACACCAAACAACTTAAGTACAGTAACCAGTTATATGACCACTGCCCTTTAGATCCCATTGTTTGTAATTGTAAATGTGATCCAAAGTTTAAAAATCAGCATGTAGCTTTAAGAATTGACACCACCTAAACACTTACATTCTGCAATTAAGTTTTTTGTGTTATAATTCTATATGTGTACAGTCATGGCCATGGATACTGAAAGCTGTTCTGATAATACAGAATCCTATTTGGGGTGCAGTCACAGCTATCACAGGGTCTTCAGCCAGATTGTAAAGATAATTTAATTCAGTTTGTTTTCTGTAATCACTCTCACCGTATTATGGCCAATAAAAATCAAATCTGCCAAGCTCTGGCTTATTTTCTCAGCCCTCTGTGTAGCAGTCGTGGTTGCTATCCGTCATTGTCTCAAGCCTCAAGCCTCCATATCCGTAACTGGCGTGAGAACACCAAGGCCTTCAGGACAGGATGAAGGGTTTTATACGTGTGAAAACACCAAGAGGGCTACACAGTGAGTCTAGTTTACCCCAAACCAACTGTGTTTATCTCACTACATTATCCAGCTTTACAAGCAACTTTGAAGTTCAGGTGTGCAACACACATACTTACTCACTCATCTTCAAAGCCACTGTATCCTTCTGGGTCGCAGTGGTGCTGGAGCCTATCCTAGCATTCAATGGGCATAGGGCAGGAAACACCTGTCCATCACAGGGAGTATATATAATACTTATATATATATATATATATATATGTCATCACTGTCCAAAGAAAAACGTGTACCTCCATTTTTGTTTTACTTTTATGCCTCATTTGATCACATGAGCTGCTATTTACACTGTGTGGAAATTTCATGAAGAATGGACCAACAGAAATGGTCCAAAACTGCTTGGTAAGACGTCTGGTTCCATTGACTTCCATTCAGATTAAATGAGGTTTTTGGCCTCTCCTGTAAAGTTGTATACTTGTTTTTCTTTGGACAGTGACGATATATTCAAGTAAGAGCTTAAGTAACTTAAATTAACAGATTATAAGTGTAAACCGCTCCATTAAGCCTACAAGCTCTGTAGTTGTTATTTTAGTGATCTGATGAGAATTCAAAGTTGTATTGTTACCAACTCAAGCAGCATGAGAAAGTTTACTGGAAATACAGAAGTCATTACATTTAAGTCTCCTGCCATTGCACCATATTTTGTGTGCAAATCCTTGGGGCGGATTACATCAGGGTTTGGAATTGGGGCAGCACTCAGGAGACCGTTCCTCTGTGATTCCTGCCTCTGCCAAAACAGACAACCAGACAGTTTGTGACCTCTAGATGGGTAGAAACACAAGTGTTAGAAAAGAGCAGCAAGCAACATCTGATAGACTCTAATTTAGTGACCATGACATTCCACCTGCTGGGAGAAGGAGCGGAAGGAATGAGTGGTGTCATTGGATTAGGAGTGATGGGGAATGTTGTGGAATGTTCAGCGCTCGAGGATTACCACTTTTCCTGGCTGTTTTTACACAACATATGGTGTGCTCACCCCCGCTCTTTCACACGAGTGACATCACCCTCATAGCACATGCCAGACACAGAAGGGTTAGTCGATAAACAGTGTCTGATTAAGCTCTGAATCTGAGTCACCCAGATGAGATTGAGATTTAACGGAAATTACCTTTAATTTAATTACAAAATGATTATCAAACATGAGCCTTTGCCAATCAGGTGTGACGCAGTGAGTGAACATCAAAATTGTCCATAGCCTGCACTTTTCTTTATGTTTCCTTCTTTCCTTTGTCCAAAAAACAGCAACACTCACATGAGCATGCCAGCCCAGTAGGGGGAGATAATACCCCATAACACTTAAGAGCATTGTGAGCATATGAGCATGCTGCAAAGCAAAAGCAGAGGATTTCTAACAATATGACATCATCGTGTTACAAACAGACTTCTACCTGCTGGCTGCTGTCAGACCTCCATCATTTTAGCTTAAAAAAAAAAAAAGCTTTGAAAAGCAAAAGAAGCGTGCTGCTCGCCTTGTGGTGGTTTTTATATTGCAGTGGCTATGCCACCATCTCCAAAGCGTTCGCACAGTCCAGCTTCCTAGCTTTTTGTGCAGTTTATTTTAAATCTGATTAAAAAGGGGCATTTTGTAAGACCTGGCGCATTCCTACACCAAAGGGGGCGACATTTCACGGGAAAATGCACACCCCAACTTCAGTTCTTATCACACATCACTCCAATCACACAGTCGCTTCACCTACTTCACATGCTACCACATGCTGCTATTTTCTGCCGGAACATTCGACCACAACCCAGTAATTTCCAACCGCTGCCAGATTTACATTTAAAATCTCATGGTACTTCATGTAGTCCATGCCGTGTATCCTAACAGGGTCTTTGCAGGTAAAGCACCACAGAGCATACTTATTATGCCAAACCCAGCTTGGGTGATTTTCACCAAATTGCTCTACTTTGTCTCATCTGACCATCGAATTTGATTCCAGTCAAAGTTGCAGTGTCTCCAGGAGTTTATATCTGCGATTAGATCTGGCATGCCTTCCAAATAGTTTGTTGACCCAGAAGTTGTGTGCTTCCATTTATGTGTTTTCTAGTCTTGGTGAAGAACAGCTGATTGCAGTGGCCGATTGTCTAGTGGTGGGAGAGATGGGCCAACAGGTTCAAATCTCTGGACTGACTGGGTGTTTCTTGTTATGTCTTTGGTCAAGGAGCTCCAGGTGGCTTTGTTGGCGAACTGTGCTGCTAACAGACTGGTCATAGTTAGGCAACAAAATTGTAAGTTTCAAGCTAGGATAAATCTAATTACAACATAACATTAGTGTAGGGCCCAAAACTGCATGCTACCAAAAATAGTGCACCGCCATTATAAGCTTCTTCATTAGTATCATATACTGTCGGGAATGTGGCCCATGTGTCACCTCTGATTTATATACACACCTCATTTTTCTTTAAACAGGAAGTCATGGATGATCGCTGTTGATAACTGAAGTTTTCTCCATAAGTCAGCAGTTGAGATAAAAACAAAATAATACAGAGCGGCTTAAAGTGAAATGGTTAATTGTAGGGAAACATATAGACTTTTTTACAGTGGTGGTGAAAGGAAGCAAGGAAACCCATGTGTCTACAACACAAACATAGCCATTTCATTAACTGTCCAGAATAGCCAGTGAACCTGCACATGTATTCTGGGTTGTTCTATGTAGAATTGTAAAATAGGTGGTAAAATGGGTTGACGCCCCCCAAGCGTCGTGGAAAGTATCCGTAATCATTTCATGCTCTAGCTGTAGATGATGTTGCTTTTAGATGCATAACTTATTCAGACATTTGGTTCCGGTCACCACCACTGAGAGTGATTCTGACTTAGTAAGCTGTTGAAAGCTCTCGAAAGGAGCCTTCCACATCAGACCTCTCTGAATGAACAACTAAGAAGATTTTTTTAGTATTCCCCCTTTAAGAGTTCCTGAACACTCAGGTGGTCTTAAAACAGTGAAATGTAAATGGGGTCATGTGTAGTTGTGTTACAGGTGGTTTTGTTAATTATTATTAATACCAAGTTTTGCGTTATGTATTTTAAAGGAGTGATACTGACCTAATTAACCACATAGACATTTCTTCATGACCTTTTTACCCAGCTTCACTTCGGTTGGAAATAATCACAAACACACAAACTTTCTCTCTCTCTCTCTCTCTCTCTCTCTCTCTCGCTTGCACACGGATGCTGATAGTATTGCACTGGCAGGAAGAGCTGCACAGCTGGAGTTTGCTTTGCTTCGACGCTCTGCACTTGCGACCCTTTCGCGTGAGTAGAGATGATGCAGTTGTTTACTTCGTGCTGCCTGGGCACTGCTGCCTTCTGTGGAGGACCGTTATCAGGCCGCTTAAGCACTGGAAAGGCTTCTATGAAGATGCATTAGCTTATTAACTTACCAGGGTTTCAAAGTTCAACAAGACTGCTAGCTGTACAGAGATGGAGACAATTACTGGAGTTCATGGAGTTCATGCATTACAATAAGTGTTGGGGAAGATCAAGGAAGGATCTTTGTCCAATACGCAAAATGTCAAATCTATGTGAAAATAAGTTCGTAAGACATTCTCTACAGCAGCGCTTTGTAGGGTTTTCCCTGCTCCCACTGCACCTGATCCAACTTATCTGCCCATTATGGAGTTAAAGTGTGTGTGTTAGAACAAAAAAGCAGTGAAACGCGCAGGGAAGCGGGGCTCCAGGACCAGGGTTGAGAAACGCTGCTCTACAGGGAGCACACTTGCCAATTTCCTCTCTCTTTTCTTCAAGTAAACAATCAGCTATAATTGTGCTTTGCCTGGGGCGAGAGGCTGCCGGAAAGTAGCATTAGGATTTGGAGGGTGCTTGCTGACTGAGTGAATATTTGCAAAATTCAGTGTAAAATCTTTTTTTTCTGCATATTTTAACACAATTTGAACCTCTCTCATCTTTGAGAAGGGGACAAAGCAAATCCGGGACAAAGCAGCATTCAGTAGTGGGTTTTCCATCCAGCTACTCTTCGTGACTTTTTGAAAATGAGCAAAAACAAAACCTGAAAGGCAAAGACTGAAGTTCGAAACAACACCCAAATATTGCAAAAGATGTTACGCTAGGACGAGGCTGAAATGTTTGAATATTAGAAGGATTTTTGAATGAACAGTTACGTTTCAAACGGTAAAGTTACAAGTGTTATGCTCTTTGCGAAATTAGATTTAAATTTGATTAATGTTGTGGTCATTGAGTCCCTCTTGTGGCTGTGCAATAATTTTCCTTTTTTTTTTTATAAGCTCTGATACTACTGGTTAAAAAGAGTCTGGTGATTCTGTTAGGTCAGCCATCTTGTTTTCAACTAGTTAACAGTGTTGTGCCGTGGTCTTGGCTGTTAGCTGTTTGCTTGTTTGTGTCTTGGACATCATTGCCTGTAAGTTCTATTTTTATTATCTTGTTATACAGATTGTTGAGCACACTATGAGGGAAATATATTTGTGTTCATATACCATAAACAGTGTTTTGATAAGCACACCTTTTGTATATTTCAGTTTTACAATGTTATGACTTGAAGACAACAGACAACAGTAAAGACTGTCAACCTTACTCCAGCTTCTGCTTCTTTTTGTCTTGTTCGCTACCTGTTGATTTGTGTATCGACACACACTGAAAGCAGGATAACAAGATTTCATTCCGCCTGGTCTAATTGCGGGCCGTTGTATTAACTGCAAATCGGTTGGCGCTACAGATGGCACAGTCCTGGTGTATAGCTTTCTGAAGATTGCTTTTGACATGAGGTGTAGAGCGGAATTCAAAACTCATCTAAAAAGTGGTTCCTCACAATGTGCTCCCAGGACTGTATACATTTGTGCTCCCAGACGCAAGAAGGAATGAGGTCAAACTAACGCAACATGCCGGACGTCTCAGCATGGAGGAATAGAGGTTCCTAATGGTGTCCTGTGATAATCCGTCCCATGCAGCTTGAATATTCTCACATAGTTCCTGCAGATGGTGCAGTAGGGGTGGAGGTGGAGTTACACCAGGCCTTCTGGACGTGTGACAACAAACCGTTCATCTTGGTGCTGACCACGGTGCCTCCACACTTGTTGATCATCTCCACTAAGACAAAAGCGGGACTCGTCACTGAAGATGACCTGCTGCCATTCTGAGTCACTCCATGACAGTCTGGCACGACACCATTGCAGTCTTTGGTGACGTTGATGTGGAGTTAAGGGCGGTCGTCGTAACAGCCTGCGAGCATGTAGGTCTGCGTCGTGCAGCCGTCTGCCAGTGATGCTGACTCATGAAGGGCATGCTCACTAAATGTCCGCAATCGTGGCTGTTGGGTCAGTCAAGTACAGCAATAAGGCCTGTTCATGTTTACGTCACCTGCCTGAAACTTTAATCCTACCCCCAACTTTCATTCCTATTGGTTGATTCCTTCTGAGTGCAGCTATTTGTGCAACTATCCTTTTGATGAGTGTATTTGTGTATCTTGTAGAAAATGATCTAAACATCTGATTCCAAAGGTTTGAACTGTAGTGCAGCTACATGTAATGTCCCCTCAGTAGTGACACTGTGAGGCTGTACAGATCGTGGCGTGTGAGTGCCATGAGAGGAGCTGAGTTCAGGCCTCTTTGGTCTTTATAGAGAGTTCGAGAAGGCGCGGGGTGATTGCGGTCAGCTTATGGGGGGATTTTGAAAACCTTGTGACAGTGAATGAGAGGATGATTAAAACCAAACTCAGTGGGGCGGGTGTTATGAAGAAGTCTGACAAGAAGTATGTAGGGAAGGTACGTGAGTGTGCGTTTGCAGATTGTGTGTGTTTGTGTGTTTTACACTTGTGCAGGCACTTTATTTTTGTTTTGTGCATTTGTTTGCGCCACTGCTTACTAATAACACTCTAAGACGACAGAGAGAGAGAGAAAAAGAAAGAGAGAGAACAACAGATAGAGACATAGATAGATAGACAGACAGATAGAAAGAGTGAGAGACAGAAGGCAGATAAAGAGACAATGGAAGACACAGACAGAAAGAGAGTTAGAGAAAGACAGGGAGAAACAAAGAGAGAAAGCATAGGAGAGAGAGAGAGAGAGAGAGAGAGAGAGAGAGAAGAGTAAAAAGAGAGAAATTAAGAGGAGGGAGAGAGAGAGGAGGGAGAGAGAGAGACTCCAGTCAGTCCAAATGCCACACACAAGCTGGTGATGTGTGATAAAGAATGATCCATGCACCAAAATACTCTCGGCCGGCTGCCATGCTGCTTCTGCTGCGTGATTTAGTGACGATGATCAGTCTGTGCGTAAGAACACAACTACCAGGACTCTGCTAGAGCTCTATTTGGCAGATAATCCAATTTATGAGAAGCATATGTTCAACAACAAGCAGAAATACGTAAGCGAGAGAAGAAATGAGTCAGCTCCGACACATCACTGTCATCATCATCACCATTACCATCATCATTACCATTAACCTGACTGTTTACAACTAATCATCGGCTGCAGTGCTGAGCATAATGGAGAAGAAATGCTGCCATGAATAAAGTGTGAAGCACACAGTGTATTTTACTGAGATTCAATTTAAAGCGGAATGATTTTTCAACATTTCTGCATAGCTGAGTCTTTGAGATGAAAACAACGTAATTCAGAGTGGTTTGCTTTGAAATGGTTTTTCGCAGAGAACTTTTTACCAACTTTTCAACAATTTCCCATACAGTGGTATAACCAGGGGTTACAATGTCTACAACACAAATATAGCAGTTATATGAGCTATCCTAAATGTGAACAGTGAATCACAAGTGTCTTCCTCATGATTTTCTTATATTGTCACTGTCCAAAGAAAAACGTCTCTCCATTTTTATCTATTTTTACTTTTATGCATAATTTGAACACAAACCGTTTACACTGTGTGAATTTCATGATGAATGGACCAACAGAAATGGCTCAACATTGCTTGAAAAAGTCTGGTTCCATTGACTAACATTGTAATTAAGTTAGGTTTCTGTCGTCTCCTGTAAAGCTGCCATTTTGGAGATGCCTGTTCTTCTCTGGGCAGTAATGATATGTAACGTAGATAATGATAAAAATACACTGTGTGTCCCAAATAGATTTTTTAAAAGCGTTTTTAAAAGCCATGAACTTTCATAATACAACATCTTAGACATGGGGCAGCATAGCCATTACTGTTTCATGCAGTAAGTGATGTAATAAGGTGAATCATGGTATAATGGAATCACCAAGATGTGGGGAATGGACTGGTCGTCAGGGGAACCATGACAATTCCCAGGTGGCTGCTATGTTAGTGGCTCAGTACATTCTCAGTCATTCAGAATGTTTCAATTTCCTTGCAATGTAGCTTGTAGCTTACAGTTGTGGATCAAGTCCGCCAGCATCTTCTATCTGACTTTTAGAATCAGACTTAAACTGATATGACAGAAGCAATGCCATTATAAGCAGCAGGATGTCTTTCTGGCAGTTGACCAGTCAGAACAGAGTGGGCAAGCTGACCAATCAGAACACACTGGGCTCATTGGTAGAGACTTTAAAGACACAGGAGCTCTAACAGCGTTTCAGACAGAGGTTGAATGCAGATCTACAGCATGATAAAAGGACTGTGTTTTGAGAATATTTAAGCATGTAAAACTATTCTAGTAGACCCCAAACATAATTTGATTTGTCAGCTTGCCTACTCTGATCTGACTGGTCAACCGCCAGAGTGGCATTCTGCTCCACTCTCACACTGCTCTGGCTATTCTTACAATTGCATCAGTTCTGTTGTATGAGAGTCTGATCATAGAACAAGTAGATAAACCACCTGGATGACCTGATCCACATTTGAAATCTAGACTGGAGCAGGACGTTTCAGAGTGGTATAGTTTCTCTTTTCTAGCTCCCTGTGCATAGCGCAAGGCTGTGTGTTTCGAAATGACATCACCATGTAACAGAGAAAAGGGCTGTAATTCCAATGAGGCATTTCAGGCAGCTGGGAAAAGTGGTTTCTGTGGGAGAGAGAGTTTGCCACTCTAGTTTATACTCGGTGCCACTTATAACTTTGTGGGCTGTTTACATCAGAATCAAAATCAAGCTTTATTTGCCAAGTATGTTCACACATACAAGGAATCTGTCTTTGGTTACATTAGCTCACAGTGCACAGAGAGTGACAACATTTCACACAGTACAAATACACACTTCTAACACACACACACACACAAACTACCTTACATAAGGTGCATGCACAAAAAGCTACATAACAAGATAAAGGAAAGCTGAAAACCAGAAAAGAATAATAGAGCCCCTTGTGTTAATTCAGCCTCAGCTTATAAATTTGCACTATAATAGAATGATTCAACAAGGCAGGGCAACACACAGGCACATGTGCTCAGCAGCGTATGTTACTGTACCTGATCAGCACTCAGAGGTGTGACTGTTTCTGTATTGGATAAACATTCTTGCATTGGTATGTGTGTGTGTGTGTGAGAAGTGCTCTTCACTGTGCTCATCTCCACGTCACACACACACGCTGCTGATGTCTTCCTGCCCAAAGTAGGTCACTGCTCTCACTGCTGCTTCACATACTCATTCAGTCTCTGGAGAATCGGTGCTACCGCTGAACAGACGAGGCTTCGGACGTCTGAGACATGCGTGTGATTGTCTGCCAACATGAGTGTATGTGTGATTCAGTCATGCAGACAATTCCGAAGTAAAGCGGGGTGTAAGTGAAGCAGTGAGAGAGAGAAAGAAAGAGAGAGAGAGAGAGAGAGATGCAAGTAAATCAATTGTTCAGATAATAACTATGATTTAACATAATTTGCAGGGTTTTTAACCCCCCTTAAATGTCGCCAATCAGCCAAACGATTTCTTTGACCATTAGCATTATTCTTCATTTAATTTAAACTTCATTTAACCTAATGCTTTAATTACTGGTTAGCGATAGATACCATCTTGGCTAATCAACTACAGACAAAATGCCTTTTTTGTCCATGCCCAGGTGTTCCTTTTCTACTACCTTAATCTGTTTCTAAGAGAGTTTAGGTCCCATCAAAAGTAGGCATCACCTTATATAGCAGACTACAATCCAGCCCACCGGACAGATTTTACAGCGAGACTTCCCATTATCTACCCTACAAGATAGATCTTACAGGCTGACTACCTTCCAGGTAGTCCACAGGACTAGAGTCAGGAGTTAGGCTGCCCACAATCTGCCCTACAGGTCAGACTTTACAAGCTGACTTCCTGCAATCTGCCACATAGGACAGTCCTAACAGCTAACTTCCTTCAGTCTGGCCCACAGACTGACTGTACAGACTTCTTATCTGACCCTGCAGGTCAGATCTTAAAGGCTGACTACTTTCAATCTGCCATACAGGACAGACCTTACAGACACATTATTTACAATTCACCCAACAGGGCAGATCTTACAGGCTGTATACCTACCTACTTACAGTCAGAATGCCAACAATCTGCCCCTCACAACATTTCCTATGAGCAGACTGCCTAAAATCTGCCCCACAGGACAGACCTCAGTCTGCCTGCAGTCTGCCCCACATAACAGACCTTACAGGCTGACTACCTGCAATCTGCCTCACAGGACAGACCTAACAGGTTAACTACCTTTAACTAGGGTTGACTGTACAAATAGGCCCACAGAACAGACCTCACAACCAGAGAGCTCACAATCTGCCACACAGGAGAGACCTTAGAGGTAAACAGGACAGATCTTACAGGTTGTCTACCTATGGTCAACCACACAGCAGATACCTTAGAGGCAGAATACTGGGAGACTGCCTGCAGTCTGTCCTCGGGACAGACCTTACAAGCGGACAACCTACTGCCCAGCAGGACATACCTTATAAGCTAACTACCTACATTCAGCCCCAGATAACAGACTTCACAAGCTGGCAACCTACAATCTGCCCCAGAGGAAATTCCATGCAAGCTAACTACCTACACTATGCTCCAGAGGACAGACCATACAGACTGACTACCTACAACCTGCACCACAGGACACATACAAGCCACCCTACTACCCATACATATATATGTGTATATATATATATATATATATATATATATATATATATTGTGAAAGTGGCCAGTTATGTTCACAGTAGATTGAGAATTTCCCCATCGGTCAGGCAGAATAACAAAGCGAAGGACAGCAACCTTGTCCTTATCTCCATGATGCAGGCACCAACCCAGATTCAGTCCCAATCAGATGACTGTTTGTTCTAAAGCAAACTAATGAGCTGAAATAATTAGTGCATACGTTGCAGACAGAGTACAAACCACCGGTAACAGACAGAGGAACATTTTTTTAACTGAAAATGGCTTCAGTGCACAGATTTCACTCTGCATGTAAACTGCCTATAACCAAGGCTAATGTGCAAAATCATGTAATCTGACATTATTAGTATGAAACCTGAACCCATCTCTTAAGTCTTCTCACAGTTTATCCCTGAACTCACAAATGATAGTAGATCAATTGGAAAACTTAAATACTGCAAATCCATCAGAGTTTTTTAAAATAGTGACTCAGGGTGTAACTTCAGAGTGACATAAGCCCATTCATTTAGTTGCTTAGATTGAACTTTGTTGAGTACAGTTGAAGCAAATAAAGTATAAGCAAATAAAAATATTATTAATCTTAAAACAACTGTGTCTGACATTTCCAGAAAGATAGCATCATAGGCAAATTAAAGACTAACGCACTGGACGCCTGGTCCCCATCATATGAGAACACCGTTTTCCTCCACCATGCATTTCAAGATGTAAACCACCCACCCCAACCCAAAACATCTTAAACAGATGCTGCAGTCATGCTTCTTTTAAACTGGGCATCTAGGAAAGGCATATTACTATTATCCTATTATCCTATTTAAAAATTAAGAACAACATTTGAAAGTAAAGACACTAACATGGCATGTAACCTGCCAAATGCTGTTCAGAAGACTGCATCAATTACATATCACACCAGTCATGAACGGCTGATCTCTGATCACTCCTGATCTGAGTGATGTAATACATGTTTATAATAACAATATTATGGCTACTAAAATATTTGGCTGTTTCTTGTGACTGGTTCTACACATTAGGTATTGGAGAAGAATTAAGAATTGGTGTCCAACATAACCATTTTCCGCCCCTGTTCATCTTCACTGAGCTCATAAATGTATTCTATTACAGTGGGCCGCAGACCAAGGCCCCTCTATTACACAGTGGGTCAGTACAGTGACAGACCTCATCTGCTGCTCCTCAGTGTGGAAACCTTTCCTCAATTATCTTGGGGTGGAGAAGGTTCAGAAGTGCGCAGCTGGACTAGCAAAATTAGCCTGGGGATTCTATAAGATCTAAAATATTCTATTATCTACTTTTTGTTTGGTAACAACTGCTGTATCATCAAAAGGTTCTGTGTGTCTGCAAAAATAACCCAGTACATAAAGGGCAAGGCCGAAAAGCTCAGCTGAAAGCCTGTGACCTCAAACAGCACTATACTGAAATCAGAAGGCTTCTGTGATGGATAACACTTGAAACATGATGAATTGACCTGACCTGCTCAGAGGTCAAGACTGTATCATGCTCAATGGAAGCCATATGTCAACAATGTCTAGTTGTTCCAGACAAAGAAGAGAAGGACCATCCAGATTGTTACCACGGCACAGTCAGTAATTGTTTTTTAGGTCCCATTGTATTTGCACATCTGCACAAGCATCATTAACGCTGAAAGACGAAGTTTTATTCAGGGACATCCAGGCTTATTCCAACATGTTCACAGCAGGCCATTTTTGGCTGCACAATCAAAGAGTCCAGACCTGTTACACATAAGGCCCCATTCATACGCACAGTTGAAGAGTTTTTAATAGAGGAATTGTGGAAGAATGTCTTCAGTCTGCCAAAAAATGCCAGTGTTATGTATTAAAATGAAGTCAGCGGAAATATCAGATGGTTTCTGTCTGAACAGTTTGCGCCACCAATGACCTCTGAAAACACTGCTGAGACCTACTGGGTGATCCTTCTTACGTCTTCTCAAGCTATCCTGAAGAAAGGCCTTCGTGTCATAGTACAGCCATGTATGCGAGTAGCTCCTTGCGAGATCAACTAAGGACAACACGTTGCAGCATGCTACCATCTTTTAGGTAGGTGGTCATTAGTAATGAAGATACTGCCCTCTGTTGGGTTTACGGCTACAGTGCATGCTATAGGGCAGTGATTCTTAAGATGCAAGCAGATCAGAGTGAATACACTCTCCTGTTTTCTTTTAAACCTTTGGCTACTGTTAGTTTGGGATGAACACTGCTTTAACACATCAAATTAATCTCTCAGCGAGCTTAACTGAATCAGCTGCTGTGCTCTGGCCCTCCAGAACTGTGGTTGGTGTAGACTTTAGTACTCATGACGTTTCTGAGCTCTGTCAATTCTGAACTGTTCTGAAAGTGTGCAGTCATTAAACATTGATGCACTATTGCCATCTGCAGGCTCAGAGCATTAGTAGCAGCTAATAATTAATAATAATGTCCCATTCATATCTTGTGTATCCCAAATGTATTACACATTATATGGCTAAAAATATGTGGACACCTGACGATTGCACATGTATTCCAAAAACCGTGGGCTTTAAATTGGAATTGGCTCCCACTTTGCAGCGACACCACCCTCCACTCTTCTGGAAAGGCTTTCCACAGGGTTTTGGAGAGTGTCTGGTGATTTTAGATGCTGTGTGCACTCAGCGGCCCCACTCTGTGATTTTTGTGGTCTGTTGCTTCCTGGCTGAGCTGTTATTTCTCCTAGATGCTCCCATTTTGCAATAAGAGCACCTACAGTTTACAGGGGCAGATGTAGCAGGGCAGAAATTCTTCCTGAACTGATGTGTGGCAAAGGCGTTGTCACTGAGCTCTTCAGTACGACCCATTCTAATGCCAGTGTTTGTCTATGGAGAGTGCATGTGCTTGATTTGATATAGCTGTTAGCACTGGGTGTGAATCCTTGAACCCAATCATTTAGAGGGGTGTCCACATATGTTTGGCCATACAGTGTGGTGGTAGTAGTGTATGTTTTCCCTGTTTGTTTGATTTCCATATGTAAGAAAAGTAATTTTTGTCCTAAAGCTGCACAAAAACAAACACAGCAGAACACTCTCAGAGGGCAGAGGAAGAGACATGAACAGGGAGATGGGAAAAAGAAAGAAGAGATAGAGAGAGAGAGAGAGAACAGTACTGAGGCCAGCAGGGGATCCTATTTTAAGCCTAGCCGGGATGGCCGTCTGGCTATAAGCTGTTTGGCTGTCAGTTCAGGAGCTGTTGTAATTCTCAGGCCTGACCCAAACACAGACTGCTGGTGTCCACCAGCATGAAGCCAAAGCACGGCCCGTTCTTGGCTAGAACAGGTCTAATCGCTTCAAGCTCAAGGATACTCACACAAGTCTCAAGATTCCATTTATGGGCATCCACAACCCATTTATGAGTGTCCATATTACATCCATGAATATTCAGAGTCCATTTATAAGGCTTTAGATGTCACTCGCAAATGTCTAGATTCAATCTATAAGTATCTCTTCTCCATCTATAAGTGTCTCTTCTCCATCTATAAGTGCTTCTTCTCCATCTCTGATTTTTCATACTCCATCTATGATTGTCCAGACTCTATTTTGAGTACCCACACTCCATCTAAGAGTATCTGGACACCATCAGTGAGGCCCAGAATCCGTTTATGTGTATCCACAGTCCATCTATTAGTGTCCACGCTTCACTTATGAGTCCTTTGATTAATGTCTAGATTCTATCTATGATTGTCCAGACCCCCTCTATGAGTGTGCAGTCTCCATTTATGGCTATCCAAACTCTTATCTATGTCCTGATCCTATGTATCATTGTCCAGGCTCCATCGATAAATGTCCAGACTCTGTCAATGATTGCATTTATGAGTGTTCAGAATATATGCTGCACATGTGGATATGAGAAAGACTATAAATAAATAGAACTATTAGTATTGCTACTTATTATAGTGTCCAGACTCTGTCTGTGAGTGAAGCAGTGGAGATCAGTTCTAAGACATAGTGCAGTAAACAAGGGAGACAGGTGGAGACTCAATGTGGCCACAAAGAACGTGTCCATATAATCCCATTATGGCCAGGCAAAAGGTCAGCATGTGCAGCGTGTGTGTGTGTGTGTGCGTGCAATAGTAGACGTGACCTGTTAAATCTGTCCTTCTAACTCTGGTTCCAGACATACCAGGTGTAGCTACTCCAAAACATTTAGACGTGGTCATAGTTATTAGACAGCACCCCAGCATCATAATCTTTAATTGTACATTCAGATCAAAGGGTGACTAGTCTAACATGTTGCCCCAAATTCATCTCTTCCGGATGTATCTGAGGCTACTGTGGACACCGTCCACCTGTAACACTGTTTTGTTTGAAGTGTGAAGGATGGTGTCCATGTTTTTCATGTTAGCATTTTTTGCATGATGCCACTGGGAATTGGAATGGAATAGTAGAAACAGGGTTCGTCTACATAAAGTTGAGAAGATCTCAGTGTGTTGCTTGTCACTAAATCTACCTCCATAGGAAATGACAGCTTGGCTGTTGCTCTGTCACTAATGTGAACCAACTCTCTGGGAAATAAAGGTGGTAAAAAGAGATGCAGTAGAAGAACCGTTTTGGGTCCCTGAAGAACCTCTTACATGGAATGTTTTTAGGGAACCGTTTTCATAAATGAGATATGTGAGTGAGAGGAACCTTCAGTTTAAAGAACCTCCATGTGTAGAATCTCTATTACAAAGCAAAAACGTAGCTTAAGTCCCCGCATGTAGTGAGTTGGCTGTGGTGGCATTGGGACTCTCACCAGCAGAAATTCAAAAATCAGAAGGTCCATAGCTTTGGAGATACCAGTCCATTTATTGATCTTTATGTTAGCAGCTAGCCCACACTCGCTACTCCAGAAACAGTAATGAATAGACAAACCGCCATTTGCATCAAATTCAAAAATTCTCGCTTGTACATACACACACACACACACACACACACCTGTTCTGAATCAGTACAGTGTGGTTTTGCCCACAGTATTTACAACCTTTTCAGAAGGTTGGATTGTTCCCTTCCACTCCAAGAGTCCCAGTACCACTCCATACATCCAGCTAGTCATTTTTTCCACACTCACTGCTTTTGCATGATGAGTGATGTGGCAGCATTTCTGCTACAGCTCACACCCAATTGACATTCATACACAGCATTCACACTTGGAATTGTCCAACAGGCCGACATACTAAATCCTCCCACTGGTTGCAGAAAAGTTCTACAGATATTACATGCATTATTTCCCTGTTGTCTGTTTTGCTGCATGAATGATGAAGAGCATTTTGTTAGCATGTGACTGGGTCATTGTTTCAGGCCTACACCCACTGAAAGTTCAATACAGCACAGGTAGTGCACAGTGTCTTGTCCACACTTTCAGTACATACACTGAATATCACATGAAGATACCATATGGAGCAGATATGGAAAAGGGTGATTAAAGAACACTTTGAGAAAGGAGTAGAAATGTCTACCACTCTCCTGCACTCCACTCACACAGTCTAAATGTTCTATTAATGAAGTACCCTTGAATTGATGAAGAAGCTTTGCATCATGTGTTCTTTATAGCTTCTTCACTGGCATTTCCCAAAGAACCATTTGCGATATCTTTGTTTTCTAAGAGTGGCATATTTATTTAATCCCCCATCAGAACACCCATTAAGTAAAAGCTGTTTATTGTTTGTTTTTGTTCAGTTTCTCTGTGACAAATGCAGGTATGTGTCACATCCTGTCTTGTCTTTCCCTTGTTTGTCTCCGTTCTCTCTGGTTTTCTGTTTCTGTCTCTTTTTCTCTTGTCACTTCCATGTGCCCTTTTGTTGTCCTGTTCCACGTGCTTCTGTTTGTTTTGGTCATTGCTCCTCCTGTCTCCGCCCTCTTGTCAGGCCCCTCACCTGTCCTTAGCCCTTCCCAGGTGTTCCTTGTTAGTCCTTGTTCATTTACACTCCCTGCTGTTCCCTTTGTTCTTGCTTGGTGTTTTGTCTCCATGTCTGTTGTTTTTGTAACCCTGTTCACAGTCGTTTCTTAGTTTCATTAAAGACTTGCACTTACATCTTGCCTCCTCGTCCTGTCCCCTCATGACCATACCTCCAAAGTTCACTCTTGGAAGCAGTCTTGGTTGCATTTTCCGTTGCTCACGATCCCATTAATCCCAAACATATTCAGTGATGTTGAGATCTGGACTTCGGAGAGGTCAGTCCATTGGTCGGAGAACTCCAGCAGCTTCTTTGCTTGATTTGCTTCAGTTTGTTAGAATTTTCTGTTTTCTTTCTTTTTTTCCCCTCTGTAACAGCTTCTTATTGCCTACACAAGGTCAGAACACATCATCGGGGCAGCAGTGCTAGTTCTTCATTCTCTCACATTGGACTAATGGCATACTTGCTCTTGAAGTAGAAAGCGCTCTTACCTGACAGGATGGGCCGGAGCTAGCTGGTTAGCATGCCAACTTCAATAGATCTTTCTGAAACACCAGACATTCATGTCTGTGACGTACCATCAAAACTGTTATTTCTTCACATTCTGCTCATAAATTTGCTTCATTTTAAATGTTTAACACTAAATATCTTGCATATTGCTTCTTTAATTAATGACTGTCATTCATTTGATGTCATGTTAGGGGTAATATGACATCATCTTTACAGGGTCTTTATAATTGGTCTTTATATTTGGTGTTTATTGTTGTTCACTCTTCTAGAACTCTTAAATGCATGTTGTAAGGTGTGGGAGTAGTAGGTGGTCGAGGACTTTGTGTATATGGAGCAATCTCACAAAAACTCCATAAAGAAGCATTGGGCTCGACTATTAACTTTTTAATGGGCAAACAAGACGAAAATGAAGACGGAGCACGGGAGAGTGACCGTCGCCCCACTCTACCACTTCATACCTCCTCCCTTTCCTGTTTTTTCCCCCCCTCTTCATCAAAATAAGAGTCTCTGATATACACCACAGGGCTAACGTCAAAATACTTTCCAAATCACAACTAAAATGACTGTCTCACAATATCATAACTTCTGACCATACTCTATGCATAGGCTTCCAGACATCATCTATGAACTCCTAATCTTCAATCTACATTTGAAGACTTTAAAGCTCTGTTCTCTGCATGTTGGCACTACCAGAAGTCCTTTCATTGCCCTTATTATTGTCAGAAGTGGCTGCTTTAACCTGTGAGTAATTTTTAATCGCCACCTGAATCATGCCTCTGATGTCATGGGATCTCTACTCACCGTGGGTTATTTGTGGATCTCTGGCAGCTTCTAACGAGTTAAGAGCATTATCCTCCTAGGTCTTGCTACCTGTCTACGCACCTCCTATCTATTTACAATCTTACATTGACGCAATCTGGTGCTAACCATGAAGGATTTAATTCGTCATGGGGATACACCACACCAGGGCCCCTTATAAAAGAGGAACGGCTGCTGGAGTTTCCAGAATTCATTCCACCACTTGAAGTGGACAACTGGTCTCTGCCATCACTTGGCCAAGCTAAGCTGGGTCTACCCAACGAGCAGCAGGAGCTATCACTTACTGGAGTGGACATGGAACCGATCGCGCCAAGCGTTTCCATCCAGGACGTCCAGTATCCCCGCACACCTCTGAGGGTCAGTCCTCGGGGGGCTTCCTCACACTTTGTGGGTAGCACCATAGTCATATTGTCCTCATATGCTGTGGCCACCATGGCCATGAACTGCGGCAAGAAGATGCAAGAAATGAAGGCAAAACCCAACGAGAACTGAATGGACTCATAGTGCCTTTATACTATATGTCCAAAAGTAACCAGACACTTGCTTGTCCGAGGCTGCAGTAACAGCCTCTGCACTTCTGGGAATGCTTTGCACCAGATGTTGGAGTGTTCCTGCATGGAATTTGATTCTATCAGAAGAACATCAGCATCCGATGGATCACAAACAGCACTCCAACTCATCCCAAAGGCTCTCAAAAGACCTTCGTCACTTTGACTCATTCCAGATGTCTTCAGTAGGGCTTCAGCATTCTCATACATCCCAGTGGTGTTCAGCGAAGCTTCAGCACTCCAACTCATCCCAATGATGTTCAACAGAGCTTCATCACTCCAACTCACCTCAAAGGTATTCAGTGACGCTTCAGCACTCCATCGCATCCCAAAGAAGCTGCATCACTCCAGATCATGCCAAGGATGTTCGGCAAAGCTTCCTCAGTTACACTCATCCCAAAGGTCTCCAGTGGAATTTCACCACTCCAACTAATACCAATGGTGTCTAACGTTGCTTCATCATTCCAAAAGATGTTCAAGGCCTCTTCAAAACTCCAAAGAATACATTTTCAGTGCTCAAAAGTCTAACTACAGTGGGTTTTACATTCTTCAGGCCGACATTCTGCATTGTGATGTAAGGCTCATATGGGCTGCTCCAGAGTGTCTCTTTCGATTGCCAATATTTCCTTGAATACCCCAATTAGAAGAGGGTGTGTGAACTTCTGGACATATAGTGTATATGCTGCTGGGGACAATTTGAACGGACCTTTGGAGGTTTTCAGCAAGAAAAAATGGCCTTCTGCTCACCTGTTTGTGAAGCTAAAGACGACTGAAACATCCAACAATCATCAGGGCTGCTGGTTTGAACTGTTTCAGTGGAAGATTGTTTAGTGAATGACTTTGTCTTATTTTTTTATGTTGATTTTGACAGCCTGGCTTTCTTTTTGAATTTATATTAAAAAGCCTTTGATACTGAGCTTCTAAAGGAGAGCAGAAGGAAGTGAGGAATATTTTTTAACTATTTATTTACTACAGAGTCTTCATTTTAAAAGTACAATGATGAATTCATGTTTTTTACCTTTTGTGTTTTTTAAAGATTCCCAGATGTTTGTGGAAATGTGTATTTATGTCCTTTAATTGTCATTAATACCACCACCTGCTCATTTCAGGGCATAAATGCGATAATAGGCTTGTCTTCGTCAACACAGGTCACTTCTAATGCACAGCCATATCGCCAGTAATGCATTCATTCCAACTATACTCGTGTGAGACGTTCCTTCATCCCCATTAGACTGATAGAACTGTGTCGATTTTGCTGTGCAGTGATGTAACAATGCAAAAATGTCTTAACTACTGAATCTGAATCAATGCATATTTGTGTGACTTTCAAGCAGCTATAATAAACTGTCTCAGAAACTACTTTCCTGTCATGGTTATTAAAATTTGAATTCTGAAGTTATGATGCTTTGGGAAAGCAATGATCATGGACTTTTGGGTAAAAGCAGGTAAAATGATTGACAGGGAATCTGCCCCAAGGTGCCATTGGTAATAAAACACTTATATATTTTATTTCTCCCATGACATTTGAAATGTCATCGTTGTGCAGTACACACCTTTATTAGCTTGAATGCCAGTCAGCAGCACTGTGACATTTGAGAATACAGATCTGCATTGCTCAACAGTCCAGTTCCAAACAACAGCAGTGTTCAAGCAGTGCTCACACACACACACGCACACACCTGTTTTTATACAATGTTAGGACACATCAATCATACATTAAGCCATTAAAGTACAGGTTATTTATTCATATATTATACATATATAGTCATAAAAAAGAAGGAATATATACATGTGTGTGTGTGTGTGTAAAGAATACTTCACCGAAGCCTCAACAACTAAATACAATATATATTTATATTTATATATAATATTCCAGAATTTAGTGTCTTCATTCAATTTGGGG
This sequence comes from Semaprochilodus insignis, assembly GCA_034552555.1. Taxonomy (NCBI): domain Eukaryota; kingdom Metazoa; phylum Chordata; class Actinopteri; order Characiformes; family Prochilodontidae; genus Semaprochilodus; species Semaprochilodus insignis. The sequence goes on along the minus strand of CM067475.1, from coordinate 40,653,311 downwards.
GACATTGCTTTTTTCGAAGTCTCAGAAGTTGGTTGCTTCTCACAACACATGTCAAGACTCTGAGGTAGATAGTTCATTCTTCCAAAAACATCATTTGATTTGCAAATTCAAGGTCTAGTTTATTTTCTCAGTCTAGTTTATTTTCTCAGTCTAGTTTATTGTCTCAGTGAGGGCTTCTTGACAGCTACACATGCTTTTAGACCCATAGCGTTGAGCTGTCTGCTCACAGTGGAAGAATGAACAGAAACACCTGACGCTTTCAGATTTGAAGAAAGAGTGGAGCTTGATGTTTTCCTGTCTCTCAAAGAGCTTTAAGTGCTGTTTATCTGAAAGTGACGGATTCCATAAATAGCTGCTGTTGTGCAAGAACCTTGGATGCCCTTTTTTGTGCACAGTTTAAAAGCTTCATTGACCCATTACACTGTGTTTAAATGTTATGGAGAATGGGCCTATAGAAACGGACTTATAGAAGAGATGACCTAAAGCTTTTCAGGAAAAAATGGTGGTGCATTAGCTTACATTACATGTACATGTGTTTTTTCCTCCTCCTGTAAACTTATTATTTAGGAAATACAAGGTTTTGTTCTGAAGGCAATGATATGTAAGAATGTTATAAATCTAACCTGGGGACATATTCATACTCACCAGTATTGTTCAGTAACTGGTCAGCACTAATTAACTGTACTTTAGCCTTCAATCATATACAGGAGAGGTCTTCAAATCTGGGCCTTCAGTCCAGTTTCTGGTCCTGTGTTTTGGTAGATATGACTAAGTAAGAAGTTAACATTAGTTTATTTAGTACTTTTCCAAGACACACCACAAAGTGCTTCACAACAATGAACATAAATAACAGATTTTAAAACACGATAACAACAGCATGCCTTTCTGTTCCATCTACATTTACATAAACTACAAGTGATTAAAACATCTTGGACTGGAATCTGGATTCAGGGTCTGGATTTGAAGAGCTTTGATTCAGTTTGATGAACTACAACTCCTTACTCTGTCACTAGGTGTCACACTGCGCTAAAACTAATGATCCCCAGACTCAAGTCCTGGGGATCTCCTGTTCTGCACAGCCTCCTGTATGGCTTTCCTTACGATTCAGCTCCTCACTTAAATGACAAGTTCCTAATAGACTGAACTAGACGAACTTTCACTGAAAGGTGGAGGTTTCATATAAACAGATTTGATCAAATGAATCCCTGATATCTGTTTGAAGATGGCAATTATCTTTTGGCCTGTTGAGTTGGCAAGTGAAAGTATTATTATTGCCTACAGCCTACAGTAAGTCTCGCTAATTCTTTACGTCCTCCTCTGGTGTCTTTTCACACCTTAGAGAAGATTACGTCACAGAAAGAGAAACAGAATGAAGCCGTTTTCTGCACTGTGCAAATTACTGTAAAATCACATGGTCCATATAAAATTAACAGTTGTGAATTAGGCATGGTTGTGATGACGCGATGACATATTTATATGTGACTGGGCAATCGGCTCAGAGCAGATTAGTCTGCTCATTCACACTGAAGTGATAAGGATACAGGGCAGCCAATCAGAACAGAGATCATTTACATATATCTGTCTTAAAGTGCCCGATATCATTGAAAAACATTTTATTCTTGTTTGAAAGTCTGATGTATATCAAAACATGATGTTCACAAGTCAAACATCCATGTATGCAAACTAAACTCCAAAAATTCCCATTAAAAAAAAAAAAAAAATCATTTACATACATCCACCTATTCATTCACCTATTGTCTACAACAATTTAACCCCATCCACTGAAACACCAAAATCATGCGTACTGTTTCAGTCAGGACTGCTTTCAGAATGAGGCACATTACAGGCGAGCCAATTAGATCAGTCCTAAAGGTACAGTAGAAAAACACCCAGCTTCAGTCTAATCGATAAAAAAAGTTGGAAAATGATCATTTAAAAACTATCACTACTGCTTTATGTGGCGGAACCCACACAAACGTTATAAGTGGGAGCCAGAGGCTTATTTTATTTTATGAGAATATGCAAGGCCGTGTTCCATTAATGTTTTCAGCAGGAAGTTTTCTTTTGGTTCCCACAATGTACTTTCTAAAGGTAGGAGAACATTCTCTAAGCACATTCTGTCATCTCAGCTCTCAGTAACATCCATAAATCACTTTCTGAACGTTGCACTGAGAATGTTCTTCTTTAGTTATCATGTAACGTAATCTGTGGCCCTGACAACATCCACATAACATCCTCTGAAGTTGAGAGATGCGTTATCGTGAGTGTTGATGTGGAAATAACCTTAATAATCTCAAGGAGGTTATTATCAGGGTAAGCTAATGTTGTGTTTGCAACATTAGACACACGCTAGATTAGCTTATGTTAGCTTGTGATACATTATCTAAAAACAAGGTCCTGCATCTCTGCTTGTCTTGGCAATCTACTGGGGACAGGCGACTTAATCGGAAATCATTGGAACAGAGAGCCATGATCACACTCTAGCCCTTGACACAACAATATCCCATACTACCATCTCAACCTCAGCTCAGTTTTTAGCTTCATTTGAACAGCTTTGTGCTGTTCGTCTACACTTAGCATATTTCTCCAACCACAGCCTAGGATGTTTTCAAAATGGTGACCGTTTGAAATAAGCCCATGGGATGTGGGGGTGTGGGGTGTGGGGTGGAGTCTGCCCTTAATAAACATGACTATTCTTGTTATAAAATAATAAATTAAATTATTTATTATAATAATAATTATAATAAAGTTAAACGTGAGCTTTGAAAATCTAAAATGTAAAGAATATAGAATGCAGGACTTGAAGGTGTGTACTGGATGCCAGTAAGCCTTTGGCAGGGTCAGGGGCCATGTGAGGAGAGCTTTGGCCTTCTTTTTCTCTTAATTGTTAACAGACAAAAGTCCAGTAAATGGGTAAGAATGGGCTAGATCTGAGAGCAAAGTCTTCCAAATGGTGGAAACCAATTAGTTCTCGCCATGTGCCAGTGTTGGCTAATAACAATTCAGGTTACTTCTCGGGTAAACAAAAACAAGGGCACATTCACTGGCAGTGGCAACCGGCCTTTGTCCCTCTCTCCGAATTCATCTCGTCTCTCCCCGAATAGCTCCGGCACAAAACGTCTCATTGTTCCTGTTCAAATGACCAAAGCATAATGTTTTCTGTCTGCCTCGCTCGGTTCTGCTCACCCCGAAAATAAAACCCCCCGATAGAGCGCTGGGTGCCTCTGGGTCAACAGCGCAATCCCTGTTACGAAACCAACCAGACTGCATAATTTGGCCTCGGCTCAGTGGGACAAAACTCAAGCCTTTAACACGACCCCTAAAGACCGGTTCCAATGGAGGTTTTAAAACATTATAAGCTGGGTTGTGCGGGTAGGTTTAGAATTTGTCTTTGTTGTGATGTCATAGTCATGAACACATTCACATACACTACGCTCATCATGAAAAGAATAGGTCCACAAATAGCTGCACCCAGAAGATATCAACCCACAGGAATGAAACATGGTGGGTAGGTTTGACATTGTGAGACAGGCTAATGATTCAAGTTTCACGCTCGGCTGCGAGGAGTGATGTCCTCCATGAGTCATCCTGTTAGCGCCAGCACCATTGGCAGACGGCTGCACGAAGTAGTACTGTATGCATGCAGAGCGTTACGATGACTGTCCTTAACACCACGTCAACGTCGCCAAAGACTGCAATAGTGTCGTGCCAGACTGTCATGGAGTAACTCTGAATGGCAGTGGGTCATCTTCAGTGACGAGTCCCGCTTTTGTCTTTGATTTGATTTGGGTTTGTTGTCACGCGTCACACGTCCAGAAGGCCTGGTATCGCTCCACCTCCACCACTACCACAAAATCTGCAGAACTATATGAGAATATTCAAGCTGCATTGGATGGATTATCGCAGGACACCATTAGGAACATCTACAATTCCATGCCGAGACGCCTGGCATGTTGCGTTAGCAGCCCAACGCCATACTGACACTACTTCTGTATGTGTAGCTCAATAAATATTGATCATATCAGTCTAAATGTATCATCATTTATTGTTCCTGGTGATCTTTATCTTCCTTCCCAGCAGCACTGCAATCCCACACCTCCTTCTGGGTGGAACTATTTTTTGATGATGAGTGTATAAATGCCCATTCACCTTACAACATTATAGTCTGCCCATTCGCTGACATATACAATATATGGCAACCAACCAGCACAGAAGTAGTTTATATATCTCCCCCTTAAAGTAACAAAAGAGTTTGTTTAATTGTAAAAAATTTAATTGTAAGGAAAACTACCGACAATGACGGTGATGGAAACCATCTAGCCAAATCTAGCCATTTTATTCACTCCCCAAAATGACCTGTTGTGACGATGGACAAACAGATTGTGACACGCGCTGAACTAAAAGCAAGGCACAGTTTATTAAACAGGTTGCACTGAAACACAGCAACACCAAGAACAAGGGAATACAATCAAGGGCTAAACTGAGTCAAAGTCAATAAACAGGCAGGAGTCAAACCAAGAAGACAATCAGACCAGGCAGAGGTACCAAAGGGGATAAACCAGAAGAGAAAACCAGAGAATCAAAATGGAGTCAAAAGCCAGAGTAACAAGATCAAACACAGAGAGAACGCTCAGTACGCAACAGAGTGGCAATACTTCGCAATGAGCCAGTGCGAGAGAGAAGTATTTAAACAAACAGACTTAATAAACATCAGGTGGTCAATCAATATTCTGGAGACAGAGAGCGAGGCAACGGGGTGTGATTGGGTGAGGATGAACATGTGACTTCAGGTGGTGGATTACGGGAAATGGAGTCCAGGAGATCGGAGGTGAGAGGAGAACCAGCAGGCATGACACCTGTGAATGGACACCGTTCATGGTAAATAGTGGTAAATCAATAAAGATGTTTCCTTTGGAGACTATTTTGCATTATAATATCGTATATATAGCCACCTTCCACCTTCAAGATATTAAAAAATACACCATATTATAAAAATACACATTTTAGAATCAAACCCTATCATATACTACCATAGAACAACAGATTAATGTTTACGCAATTATATATATATATATCTTTTCCCTTTTCTTTCTTCTTTGTTTGTTAGTCTTGTTAGTCTTTGTTTTGTTTTGATGCTGATGCTGTATATCTATGCCTCATCTTTCTTTTGTGTTATGTACCCTTACCTGTATGTTATATGTATTACCCTCTCCTTGTTGGACACAGTGAGAACAATGTAATAAATAACAAAGTTGTAATAGTCCTCCGATGAGAGGGGGTGGTGGTGGGCCAAAAAAAAAAAATTATTTATTATCGTTTCATGTAGTTTTCTTATAGCTTTTAGAGGTATCAAACTCCTCAGACGTCTGGTTCCTATCACCACCACTGTAAACATTTACATTTACATTTACGGCATTTAGCAGACGCTCTTATCCAGAGCGACTTACGTGCTTAGTGTTCCGTCGGATAATGTTTCCCAGCTAGTATAAGTAGGTTAGGAGTCTAAAACTCACCCTGAGCTCAGACGCTGTCCGAACAAGGGCCAGTGCTGTCAATTCTGACTCCTTTACCTTTCTTTCCTGTTTCTGTAATGTGCTGACACTGAAACACATTAGAAGTCAGAATTGCAGACTCAAACGACATTGTAAACTGAAGATAGGTTAACGGTGCATAATGGTACATAATTACATATAAACTGCAGAGCAGGACAGCAGATATAACTTCAGGCCTAAAACAAGGCTTGTATGTTTCAGGCGCTCTTTCCTCCAAAGCTGTAGCTAACCTTGTATGTAGGTCGCTCTCTGTCTGCTCCCAAAACCGTCTTAATGCGGTGCATGGCGGGCAGGATTACGCCTCGAGACGGGTGTTTAGGCGGGCAGATTAGAGGCCGAGCTCTCCAAGATGCATTGCCTGGGAAAAAAACAGGCTGTGAAAAACAACACACGAGCCCCCCTGCCAAACGAAAACCTCCCCCTCTTCAGAGAACAGCACTTTTAAGTCTGAACGGGCTCGAGCAAAACAAAATGATTTCTTTTTCATTACTTCTAGCTTAGGGTCTATCATGGCATCTTAAATAAACCCCAAGGGCCCCTATATGGGTCCACCTTCAGTTCCTCACTCTCACTATGCTACCTGCATATTAGATTCATTAATAATGATGATGATGATTATTAGACTTAATCATTATTAAAGGCTTTTATGGAGAAATATATCATTATATATAATATGAAATAATATAGCTAATAATTAAATATAAACTACTACCATGTAATTATGTAATATTATAATAAAAATAATATGTATTATTATTATTATTAGTAGTAGTAGTAGTATTAGTATTAACCATTTCACTCTTCAGGGTTTTTTTCTTTTTCTTGAAAAGTCTTTTACATTTAAAAGCCAGACTAGTCTCATTTTGGTGGACCCTTTATTTTACATACAGGGCAATAATCAATGCCATTTCTGTCATATACTGTTTTTCATTGCAAGGGTTTCACTGACACCTACCTGTGCACCTGTGCACTGTGCACATAAACTTGCTCTCTCCTAAAAGCTGTTGCTAGGCTGGGCAAGCTTTGCAGGATACTGGTAAAAATTAATTCAACCTAATGAGTTTATGAGTTAGGTACACATACTGTAGCTGCTACATATGTACAAGTGATAAAATTTTTGTCTGGTGTGCTTATATGAAAACACACACACACAAATTAGCAACCACCTGGGAGACCATAGCAATGGCTTAGCACCACTTTAGCAGCCACATATTGGATAGCATATAGAGTGAACTAGTCATTTCAAATGGAATCTCTTTTGTATGTGTGAAAGTGTGATAAGTCAGTCTGTTAGATCAGATGTAGCTCTGTATCATATAATGCATGTCACATTAATATGGTGGGAAAACGTCATTGTAATTTTCAGCTGCCCAGTTTTAATTAGCTACAACACCGTTCTGATCTGTGGCAGGAACACAGTGTGGGCAGTTTGAGTAGGTAAATTCAAGATGTGAGTTTGAATAGGTCCATTCAACTGATGCACCATTCTGTAGTTGGCATCATAGCAGTATTAGGAACTCGGGGTGCCAACTGGTTGTGCCTGTTTGATAAATGAGTGGCATTGTTGCTGCTGCATCCTGTAAGAAAAATATCTAAAACTCGTCACTGCACAGATGGGTTAAATAGGAAGGTCAAATTCCTCTGTGTGTGAGCGCAATTGCTTGATGGTTCTAAGTTCTAATTCTAATGATGTCAGTGCAATACAAAATAGTGTCAGGTTGCATAGAGCAATACTTACCCTCATAGGTCAGAGGATCCAGTGATATCGGGGGGTGGAAGGATATCAGGTTTTTAGGCATTTTTGTTTGCCCCAGGGGGAATGGTACCAATTTTCCAAAATGACATCAATTTTTCCTATACATACATTTTACTAAGCCCAGACTTCCTTGTTTGGGTATGATGACAACCTCAGAATGATGTAATGACTTTAGAGGTCTAGATTAGTAAGCCTTAAGACCATTAACTGAATAATAAGCATAGGGTTTAAGAGGTTAACAGATTTGCATTCAGTGTTGTGAGCATGGCAAAGTTCTGAATCCTGATGCACCCTGACGTCCCCTCCAGCATAAGAGAGGCTGGGATGCAGGTGACTCAGCGTATGCTGGGCACCCAGGGGCAAACAAGTCATAAACAGGCCCATCATAGTGTACAGGTGGTCCTGAGGGGTTTCTCCAGTTACACATCATCAAAAAACTATGATAGCTTAGAGTTATGTCTGTGTGTCTGTATTTAGCTCTTAGTGAAGACAAAATTAGAGAAGATAAAAAGGGAGGCGTGGCCATACGGAGCAGCCATGTGCGCCCCATGAAAAGGTATTAAATGTTGTTTACTGTCTTTTGCTTGTTAGTTTAAAGGGTTTGCAGGTGTTAATTGTGTTATGGGTATATGGGTTAACGGTATGGGGGTTTTGTACTGATGGTCACCAGGGGGTGGAAGCCTATAGCTGGTGGTGTTTGCTGCTTTGCATGTGCCTTTCTGCCTGGTGCCTAATAAAAGAGCATTACTCACACAAAAGTCCTTACTCTACACTGACAATACAGTATATCATATAAGTATTAAATTTATATTTTCACACAAACACCAAGCATACACACACACTGAGACACACACACATACATGTATATATAAATATATAACTATATAAATATACATATATATATATATACAATGTGCATGTGTGTGTGTGTGTGTGTGTGTGTGTGCGAGAGAGAGAGAGAGAGAGACCCTGTGTTGTGTTGTGTGTGTGAGACAGGGAGAGTGCGTGTGTGTGTGTGTGTGTGTGCGCGCGCGTGTGAATGTGAGGGTAAATGTGGGGAGTGTTATCGTCCTTTGCTAAAGCCACAGAGAGAAACCAGAGGGCTGATTGTTACTGACAGCGACCCTGAGGAGAGAGAGAGAGAGAGAGAGAGAGAGAGAGAGAGAGAGCAGAAATCAGAGAGAAGAGGAGGCGAGAGACTGAAGCTGCTGAAACGGAAGTGAGTGAGCGTGTGCGTGTGTTTGTGGAGTCTATCACCGGCAGCAGGAATCGGGTAGGTCGCACTTTAACATAAACCTTAATTTCCGGCACTTTTTATGCAGGACTGGTAGAGTTTGTTCTGGTCGGTATTCGGAGAGTAAGCAGTAAACATACAGAGTCTTCTGGTGCTGTTGCTGATTTGGTGTGCGTGCGTGCGTGTGTGCATATGTGTTATCCTCTTATGAGGATCTGTTGTTTTTCTGTTCTCTTGAAGAGCACATTATAGAGCTTTAGGTCTGGGAGGGACTTTACACACCCAGGACTGAGATTATTGATAAAATGTCACACACAGCACTGTGTTAGTGAGGGATAGGCTTCTGTTGCTGGTTTACTTGTAATGTAATATCACAGCATAAACACTTCTTTCATGAACTTGTTCATTTACACTTTATTTGGCTGGGCTATAGTATAAAGTTCTTATAGCAGCTATAAGGAGGGATGAGTTTTATGGGTAAAATGCTATATTGTGATCTTACATTATTACATGTGACATGTGAAAAAACACTGGCTGTTGTCTATTTGTTGAAGGGTTCATTTTCTCATATGTGAGTCCTGGAGAAAGATGGATAATGCAATAACGTTCAGGAAATGAAACCTTACTCAGTCCTTGCTGTGTGTTTAAACACTCTGTAATTGTCATAAATTGTTTTTGAAACTGAACAGCAGGCCAGACTGAAACAGAAAACGAGTCATCAGAGTCATGCAGAGATCTTATTATGATGATCAATGTCATTTTTTATACATGCGTTCCATTTTTTACATGTGGGGCTTGAAATACACTACCAGTCAAAAGACTGGACACACCTGACTGGAAGTCTTGAAGTTGACCTTATGCTTGTGCTTAATGCTTGAAAAGTTGTTGTGTTAACAAATATAAATAGCACAACTCACACCTATTTATAAATGTGTTTCTGAAAAAAATATTATTTTAATATAAGTCAATAGTCACCCAAATGTTTCCCGCAAAACTTCTCCCAGTCTGCTTAAATCCAGGATGACTAGACTTTTCTAAGTGGTTGAGGACACATTATGACTTGAACACATCTTAGTGCATGCAGCATTTACACAGATGAAGGCAGTGTTTAGACAGCAGGTGTTGTGTCCAGTTCCTACTCCAGGTATAAGAATTCTATTCAACTGTGCGTATGTCACACATGCTACTGATTTGGTGATTTTGGTTAACTGTTAATTTTGTAATCTTTGAACTGAAGACATAAAAACAACAGAATCTGGCAACCACGTGTCCTCAAGACATGCATGTATGCTAATAAGCGCCAGATTCTGTGGGGGAGGCAGAATTCATCACAGCACCTGTAGTCCAAAATGGCTGCCTTCAGCAGTCAGCTACACAGTGACGTGTTTCTTCATGTTTCTGGTTCACAGTAAATCATATTGTGTCCTAAACCACCCAGCAGGTCTGCACGGTCTTAATAAAAGCTGGATGCAGTTTGAGTGGGGCTGTACTTATGAAAAGATTTGGCTTTGACTATTGACTTCTGTTTTTCGTTAGCAGTCTTAGCCTCATAGTTCTAGTGCTAACGCAAGGAAGCAAAATTGGTAACCATAATGTGGTTTGGTTGACCAGTTACATCGGAGGTCAACTAAAAACTATTAAAATGTGATATTTCACTCAACCATAACTTAGTTTAAGTTTCCCAGCTCTGGTTCTGGTCAGCTTCGGTCAAACACAGTTTGTTGATTTCCCTGATCTTAACTGTTAGGGTGGAAACCTGCTGGACCGAAGCCCCTCAGGACCAGAACTGGACTCTGCCTTCAATATGTTCATGTGTCAAATACCATTGTTAATTCATTCAGCGCTGTCCAAGGTGCTGAACGCATCCCTCCATCTTGACCTCTTGGCTGACCTCCTGGAGAAATGACCGTGCCCAGACTGCTTCTTGGTCTTGCTTGTTTTGCCACTTTCCTCAGTACATTTGTCTGGTGTCAAGAAGGGGCATGTCTGCAGGATGGGAGACACAAAGCCACGCCAAGTCCAGAGCCCTATCTGAAAGAGTGCTCAATGTACATGGAAAGTAAGTACGTTTTCCTATAGATATGCTTTATTCAAATAGACAGTTTTCCACAGAAACTGGAACATTATGTTCTGTACTGCTAGTCAGTATTGATTTGCTATTCAAGGCTGGCAGATCCACAGACAATGAGAATGCTGTGCTGGAAATGTATCCCTGGAGCAAAAACATTGCCTTGAAAATTTGGCCTGAAGCTACAAAATACCTATTATGTTTATCCCACAAGCAAAAAACACATTATTCATTCTTATCCTTATCATTAAAATGCATATTTAACAAGAACTGACCCAAATGGAAAACAGCGGGAACACACAGTTCTAGTTCGTCTTCACTTGCCACCTGCCTAAGAGGTACCTGGAACTGTCATAGTAACACTAATTAACAACTGAATTATCTTTTCACTTATTTTATTCCTGTCTCTGACTCTCTGCCTTACTACCACTTATCTCACTACAGTTATCTTCATTGTTTCTGAAATTAAATGTGTTAAATCGTTATTTATGGAATTATTTTAGCTAACAAATATATATATATATATCTGCCTAATACTTGTGGTCAACTTGCTACTTTGCAGATTAGGCAATTAATTAAGCTCTATATTAGCCCCCTACCAAACTAACATCATAAGGAAGGTAAGATGGCTAACACTATAGTATTTTGAAGACATATTGGCTAATTAAACACAATCAAAGTAGCTTTATTCACCAAGAATGTGACACATACAAGGAATTTGACTTGGTGAGTGGACACATATACAACATAATGCTTGAACTTTTAGTCTTGAATTAGTTCTTTATTTCATTTAGCTAGCAGGCTATCAAGTTTACTAACTTTAGCAACCATTAGCGATCACTAGATAAATAACCTTAAGCTTGACTGAATAAAGCTCACATTTAAATCTGTTGGTCAGTTGGCAGTATTACCTTTTGCTACTTTGATTTCTTACTAAACTGTTTAAACCAGACAAAGTTTAACAAAGCTTACGTTTTTTTGTATAAACATGTAAGTAAAACATTCATTATGTGAAAGCTAGCTGAAATGCAAATAGCACAACATAATTAGTTTATGTCAACTTAGCAAACTCTTTACAAAGTAATATTCTCAAAATAGCTATTGACACATCAGTATAACCTTCTAGTGCATATGGTGCTGTAGCAGTGTTTGGGGTGCTGCAATAGTGCTTAGGCGCATCTTCACCTGGAAGAGTAAGCAATTCGCTGTCATTAGCGGTACCAAAGACTGAGGAGAACTTTCCTAGTTAGGTCCTGTTAGTACTGATCTTGAGTAGAAACCAATAAACTGGAAAAAGCACGGTTCCAGTATTCTGGCAGGATAGCTTGTTTTTCTGTGGGTTGTAGTTTGCTAGCCGTTTTGAGCTCTTGGACGTAACTGACCACAAAAGCTGCCGTGGCCAACAAGCTTTGAAATAACTGCTGCTGGTAGAAAGTCGTGGCTCAGTTTGACAGTGCATGCTCGTTATGTATAGTCTTCAAAGCTTCATTTGACTCATTCTCTTACAACACCAGACAGATCCATAGTCGTTTGTTCTCAGTTCAAGGGAATGTGAAGTCTAGCACTGATAATGCACTGCTGCGTTTCTCCAGTTCAGTTTAGGTTTGGATTTCTTGTGTTTCTCTGTCTGAGATGCAGCGGCTGCCTCACTTCTTCTCCTTAATGAACATGACCCAGCCTCAAGAGTTTACATTCTGTTTTATAAATTTTAACATGTTAAAGCACTTTAATGGTTAAATGGACAGATGGACGACAGCTTAATAGCAGCACTACCATGACACCACGAGCCTGCAGCACTCAGGTTTAAAACCATGGCTAAACGATGCTGTATTCTTCGTCACGCGCACATGAATTTCCAACCTGTTGATTGCCTAAGCTCAGGAAACCCATAAGAGCATGAGCTGTGTGATTATTTGGATGTGGGAAAGTGTTTATGAACCATTTAAAAATACAGTGATAACACTTTCTATGGATCAGGTATCTATAATGCATCATAAGCGCATTCATAAAGATCTATAAAGTCTTTATAATGCTTTATAACACTAGACATAAAGTTTTGTGCATAAACGTTCATGATCACACACATAAACTGGTATAACGCACCAGTATAAGGGTTCATAGCACAGAAAGTGACATAATGCATTATAACATGAATATGTTTTTGGTTATTAACTTTATCGGTGAAACTAATGTTCGATAATGTTCCTCATTATCTTCAAAATCAGAATGACTTTGTAGGTACATATAACATCTAATGAACACTAATTAGCCTTCTTTGCAGACTTTAGATAAGGTATGATACAGCTCTATGGATTAATGCATTATGTGAATAGATGTATTAAGCTTTATGATACGGGCCTCAACAATAATAGGAAACAATAATAGGAAAACGTCTATAAATACATTTTAGCATATTATATCTCTATGTGCTATGAAGCCTTATAATGCGATGTTATACCAGTTTATGTGTGTGATTATGAACATTTATGTACAATTACAAAAGCTTATGTCAAGCATTGTAAAACATTATAAATGCTTTATAGATCTTTATAAGGTACCTTATATTCTTATTACCTGCTCATTTCTCTCTCTCTCTGTCTGTCTCTCTCTCTCTCTGTCTCTTTCAGATGCTTGTTGCTCAGAGCAAGACATTGATGACCTCACTGCGCCCCCTGCTGGTGTTGACAGTGCCCCGTGGGACAGGTGTGGCACACTCAGTCCGGTGTAAGTCAAAGCCTTTCGGGTTCTGCTCTTCTAAAGTAGTTTCAGCTTGGACAGCTCAGCAGTCAAGGAATAATAAAAGTGGAGCTGGTTGGACTGTAAGGCAGGGGGTAACTGACTGACACAGTCTGGCCTGCAGGCACACTTTGATTAGGGCTGGAATTAAACTCTGCAGGAGGGCAGATTTCCACCCCTGCAATAGACGGCACCGGCTTCAGATGGATCAGAACCTTACCTTTGGCCTTAGCAACAGCACAGACTAACCAAGCACATTTTCACTGAATCTGATTTCATGCACACATCTGACACTTATCGAATCATTTCCATAGATATGAAACGACTACGGGACTGTGCAAATGTCAGAGACCATCCTTCATTTATTTAAGTTCCAGTCAAAACAGCCATTAAGTACAACCTTTCTGAGGAGATTAGATATGCCATCCACTCGCATAAGGAAGAGAAAATGTCTGAGAGAAAATGAATGAAAAACCTGCTTTTTTTTCAGAACTGGAGTCCAAAAGTGATTAAAAGATAGAGAGAAAATGGGACAAATGTTTGGTAGACCGCCAAAACTCTCACCATCAGATAAAAAAGCATTTACAGCTTTCATCTTTGAGGGAGAGGAGAAAATCAAGCTCCACTGATTCAGATCTCAGAAAATATCAGCATGTGTTTCTGTCCATCCCTCCACGCTCAGACGAAAGGATGGGCAGCTTCCTGTGCAGATTTCTTGGAGCCTTTAAAAGCAGCTTTTAAGACTGAACTATGGAGGTGTGGAAAAATATCCCTGCAGACTTCTTAAAAAAACCCGAAAGGAGAGAAACAGATAAAACTAGAAAGAAACTGCAAATCAGCCAAAGAAGCTGCTGGTGTTCTCAGACCGATGGCGGGATCGCAACCCACAGTCCAGACCTAAACATCAGTGGATGTGCCTGGGATTATTTGGATCATGAAAAGCAGAAAATGCAACCGACTTCTTTGGTGATCTTTGGAGGTGTGGAAAAACATCCCTGTAGATTTCTTGAACAGCTGAAAGCAAGTGTCCTTTAGTTGCTGAGGCTTGTGTGTAATTTTAGAGTCACTATTTTAACTGAAAACGAATGAAATAAAGAGTATCTCAGACTTTTGCACAGTATAGTGCATGCTTCTAAAACTCTAATGTTGGTCCACATTTCAAATAAACTAAATAATAAACCTCTAAAAGATTTATAATAATGAATAATAAGATTGCAGTGTAGTTAGTAATTCTGATTCCAACAACATTCATTTAACACGGTCGTGTAAACAGATGACTACTATGCACGTTGTATACAAATCCACAAATCCGCTTAAGCAGGGACGACAAGCTAATCTAAAGATTATGCTCTACTCTCTAAATGAAGCTTTACCTACTGACCAGAAGGACTTCTACGATTGTTTATTGCTAAAGAATGACAGTGACTGATAGCATATTATTCAGTTAGTAAGTAGGCATGAATTATTCACTAGCTGCTGTGAACATGTATGAACATTCCGTAGTAATAGGACAAATCCCACATAACTTCCTTTTAAAGGAGCTAAATGATTTCGGTTTATTGTTCGGCTGCCCAGGGCCTATCAACTGCATAGTTAGCCACTTTTCATGCTAAGATAAAATAGCTATAGACATTCAAAACAGGACTTTAACAACAACAGGATTATTAGCTTCCTAAGATAACAAGTCATTTAACACTATATATAGATATTTGAATTGAATTGTGGTGATAGAGCAAGCTAGCATGCTAATTTGCTTTTATGATCTCTAATAATCTAATAATCTAATAAATCTCAGTGACCTGTGAGCAATGTATACTGAGTGTAAGTGGTGAACCCTTACTGTTAGAGCTAGACCATCAATAAATGTCTAAACAAGGTCAAAACATGAGGGAAAAAAACAACCTCTATGGCAATGCTAACTTCTGCTAGCATCCCTATGGGATTCTAGTAGTTTGTCAGTGTCAAGCTAATGCAGATTCATGAACGTAAACCTTTTCGGCCATTCTAGATCAAACACAGACATTCCAAATAACATTATATATTATACTTGATGCTTTGTGGCAAACATTTTAGCATATGTTATATTTTCTTAGTGATTCCGAATTTGAAGAATTGAACCATTTAGTTTCCATCCAAAGCATAATTGGAGATATTTATGCTCCCAGACATCATTACACCTTCTCTGAAGGCCGAGAACAACCCGAGGATTCCCCTCATTTGTTTAACTATAACTGTAAATAAAATGATATTTGCACACCTTTACATAAATACATAAACCGCCATACATTGGCTAAAATAATGTACATTTGAGTAGCACTGCACTCTGGGGGTTATTGGTGACGCAGATTACATAGCAGCAACATACTTAATGGGAGAAAGTCTGGGGATGTAGGTAGCACTTAATGTGAAGGCTACATAGGGACTTCATTACACGTGCATAAGCTTTGATAATGTAGATAATAATGTATGTAAATAATAAACAGTACATAAGGCGAGGCACTACAGGTGAATAGAATATATATTTTTCTTCAGTAACAGATTTCATAACTAATATCTGGTAGCTGATATTCTTATTTAAAATCTTTTTTTTTATCTGGAGGCTTTGCCAAAAATTACTTTTAGATATGCAAATAGGACAAATAGGATCTATATAAAACATAGCTTAGTGACTGTTTTACTGCTTCAGAATCCACACCAGCATGTTCTCTTCTCAGGTGGTTGTATGTAATGACTTGAAAGAATGCTCTTTTTAACATTCAGCCGTAATTGATTTTCATATCTCGCTATTTGCTCAAATGGGTACTAAATAAGGCTACATTCACTCAGCTGGTAAAAGTGGCCCAAATCACTCACCTCACAATGCAATCCTAGTCACTCGCAATGCAACAAACAACACATCCAGAGTGACAGAAGTGTTGATCTGGTCACTTATAAAAAATAAAAGCATGGACAATCATCTCAAAAAATCTGAACTGAGAAGTAAATCCAATGTGCCTGATGTCTGTTCACACTCAGATAACACATCTGTGTCACATTTGAAGAAAAGTTTTTTTCAGATTTGGCGCACTTTATTGATAATGTCAAATAACTGAGAATCTGTTTTATGATACATAAAAACCCACCTGAAATTATTTTCAGAAATGACTGAGCAGATTAGTGGGCCTTGAATGGGTTTAGTCTTCATTTAAGCCATCGGGCATTAGATGACTCAAATGTAGCTCTCTCTCTCTCTCTCTCTCTCTCTCTCTCTCTCTCTCTCTCTTTCTCTCTCTCTCTATCTCTATCTCTCTCTTTATCTCTCACTGTCTCTCTTTCTGTCTTTATCTCTCTCTCTCTCTCTCTCTCTCTCTCTCTCTCTCTCTCTCGTTCTGTAGCTGTGAGACCTTCCTGAAGAGAGTGGTCTGCTTCTACCGCTGCTCTCCCCATGCTGCTCACTGGCCACACCCCCAGCGGGACTCCTTCCTGAAGGCAGTGCCACTGTGCCACAGCTTCTGCAGAGACTGGTGAGGCCATTTCTCCTTAATCAGCACAACACTGGCATTGGTACTGGTATTCAGCTCATCAGCTAATTAACCAGCTTTAATTAGAGCACTGAATCCACTACAGTGTTTTAGTTTTGTGCTGTTTACTAGTTTACTTTTATGTCCACATACCTGTTAGAACGTTCTAGATATGTGTTGCAGAGGTTCTGGAAATGACTGGCCTTCTCTGTCCTCTGCCTATGTCAGGTACGAAGCATGTAAATCTGACCTGACATGCGCTCGGGACTGGGCAGGAGACCCAAGAGGACTGAATTGCACTGGAAGCTGCGTACCTTACCAACAGGTACCAATCACTCACCTCTTCACCAAACCTATAAAACCCACATGAATCTGACTCGGGTTAGAATCAGGCAAGGTCGGGATTTGCTATTGATACTGTGCTGCAGCGTTTGCAAGAACAAGAGAAAGGAGGAGGAGTGATTCATCAGCGGATTCAATCAGACAATGTAGTACGATAGGTGTGACCTCTGGACCTCTCAGCCATTACTGACTATGAGAATCATTGAAGGTCGTATGGTGATCTGCATTAAGGTGATTTAATGATTTAAAGTCCTGGGTGATTTAAAGTCCTAACTGTTCAAAATGAGTTCAGTTTGAACATGTTACTGTGTAGCCCCTGTGCTATAGAGACAGAATTCTGACAAGTCAAGCACAGACTACAAAGTTCACAGCACTAAGTGCTGCTGGAGTGTTTAAACACTGTGGCCACTCACTGTCCACTCTAATATTAGACACTCCTACCTTGCTGGTCCACTTTGTGGATGCACAGTCAGAGACGATAGCTCACCTGCTGCTGCAGAGTTTGTGTGGGTCATCCTCTAGTCCTTCATCAGTGGTCATCGGTGGTTGGTTAGTTTTGGTTGGTGGACTATTCTCAGTCCGAGAGTAACACTGAGGTGTTTAAACACTCCAGCAGCACTGCTGTGTCTGATCCACTCACACCAGCACAACACACACTAACACACCACCACCACCACATCAGTGTCACTGCAGTGTTGAGAATGATCCACCACTCATATAATACCTGCTCTGTGGTGGTCCTGTGGGGGTCCTGATCATCAAAGAGCAGGGTGACAGGTGGATTAACAAAGTATGCAGCAAATCAGATGGACTACAGTCTGTAATTGTAGAACTACAAAGTGCAACTATATGGGAAGTGTGGCTGATAAAAGGGACAATGAGTGTAGGAAGAGAAGAGAAGAGAAGAGTAGAGAAGAGAAGAGAAGAGAAGAGAAGAGAAGAGAAGAGTAGAGAAGAGTAGAGAAGAGAAGAGAAGAGAAGAGAAGAGAAGAGAAGAGAAGAGAATGCTTATGTAGGCTGTAAAGAGGCAGAGTGACCCTGGGCTTGGACACAGCTGGGACTTTGTGTGGACCACTGCCTAAAATACACATTCTCTCTCTCTTTCACTCTTTCGCTGGTATACGCACACACATAGAAACATACACACAGTCCTTGTCACTTTCTATCATCATCTCTGACCACTGGCACATTGTACATGCATATAGTGTGATGGAGAGCAATAGGGAGAATGAAAGGGAGAGAGAGAGAGAGAAACAGATGGAGATGAAGGGATTCTAGAGGGCTAAAACTGGCTTCCAAACAAACATGTAAAAGTGGGTCGCAGTGTAGCGGCTGGGTGAAAACATGTTAATGTGGTGTTGTGCTCTGCTTACATATGCATAATGAAGCCTGTGGCTGAAAAGCCCAGAAAAGAAAGAGAAAGAGGGGGAGCTTGGAATGTTGCTGGTTGAGGTCACACACTGGGGGCAGTTCAGAAAGAGCAAAACCCTTTTTTCAGCCATTAAATGTCCCAGTGTAAAGGCTGCAGTCGAGGTACGAGAGGTTTTGCTAGTACTGGTGTACAAAGCTTTCTCTTCAGTCCTCACTCATGTGCGTTCAAGACATCCTGAGCCAGCGGTCCCGGCTGCTACGCACTTCAAATATTACATCTCATGACAAACTGTGGTGCCACAAAATCACGTAACTCACATATGCTTTCACCAGTTTTCAAACGGTCTTGCGCTGCATGTGAAGGACTGCGGGTGAGGCTACATCAGCTGAGCCCAGAGGGTGCATTTCTCAGCTGCATTAAAACCCAGATCCTAAAATCCAGTCACAAGCACAGTCTTCAGTGATGTGACGACTGAGAAATGCAGCCTTTATTAGCTGCATCTTTGACTTTGAAACATGGCTATTATCACCATCATTCCTGATTATACCCGGTTTCCTTCTTACCCCCAAAGCTAGTCGATCTGGTCTTTGCTTCTGAGACAAAGTTATCAATAACTTTAAAAATAACTGTTCATACACTCACATTGTGAGGGCCTTTCTTTCCTGTGGGGTGTGATGTAAAGCATTACATCAATCATTACACAAATCATTTTAAGGTGAGTATATAATGTGAGTGAGGTTAAAGTAAGGTTAAGGTTACGGTTAGGCTGGTTAGGCTGGTACTAGTTCTGGTTAGGCTTTGGGTCTCCAGGAAATTAGAGTTACTGTATATGCTGGTTCCACATTTCCCAGAAATGTGTGTGTGTGTGTGGGTGAGGGGGTGGGTGTGTGTGTGGTGGTTTTGTACCGTAACCAGACATTTTCTATTACTATTCAGTTGAAGCCCACCTTTAGGGTCAGCACACACACACACACACACACACACACACACACACACACACACACACACACACACACACAGCAAGTCACCCATCAGTTATTCAATTTCCAGTTAAAACAGCCATCAAGTACAAGTTATTTATTTTTATGAGATATTTCTGATGAGGTTAAATATAATAATTGACTTTTATAAGAAAGAAGAAAGGACCCCAAGGACCACTAACAATGACAACATCAGATAAACAGCACTTAAAATCGTTCATCTTTGAGTAGAGGACCAAATTAAGCTCCACTCTCACTTCAAATCTGAAAACATCTGCAGGTGTTTGTATCTGTCCTTTCACTGTGAGAAGACATTTCAACACTATGTGTCTAAAACGATGTGTAGCTGTCAAGAAGCTCCTCACTGAGAAAACTAAAAAAGAGGAAGTAAAACAAAAAAGGTGCTGGTGTACTCAGAACCATGGACTGACCACCCCGGAGTCCAGACCTCAACATCAGTGAATGTGTTTGAGATCATTTGGATCATGAGAATCCAGTGAAACAAACAGAAGATGTAACAGACTTCTAAGGCTGAACTTCTCTGCAGATTTCTTTGAACAACTGAAAGTCTTCAAGACTGGAAGCTTTAGTTGATGAGGCTTCTGTGTAATTATCTAAGAAATAGACATTTTCAGTTTTTAGTTTTTACTGATACTTGTACTTGATGGCTATTCCAGCTGGAAATTAAATACATGCACGTATGTAAGTACAATTCTTATATGGTTTGGAATGACTACATGATGTCACTGATGCAGGAAATTCTATAGAAAAGTTCTCAAAATATGGCTAAAAGAAATCTGTTTTTTAATACCAGCTTTGTATTTTTAAAAACAACCACCTCTCAACACCTCACCTACCCCCGCCCCACCAGAAAGGAAATGGGGGGACATACCTGCCCTTCAGTTTTGTGCAAGTGCACACATCTACCTATCTAATGACCAACAAACACACAAGCACACCCACATAATCCATTGCAACTGGCCATAATAGTAGACGTACACAACCGAAGTAGACATTTTAGGCCCATTGACAAACATACACAGACAGCCCAGCGTCAACGTAAACAAACAAGGCACACAAACGAGCATATAAGCACACACAAACACACACACACACACACACACACACACACAAACACACACACACAAACACACGACAGATGCTGTTTTACTAGTTTTGTCTTTCCCATCACTGACATGTACATGGCATGTTACCATCTGGGTCATTCTACCATTGCAGTGGCGAATGGTGTTGCAGAACTGTGAAGCCGTGAAAACTGAATCAACCCTTATTTAAACTCTGAAATATACAGAGGAGGAAACCCCAAGTACAAAACCACAAGCCATTCATGACATAGACAACAAGCTAAATCAGAATAAAGGGTAACACTTTACTGTAGAGGGCTGTTCATAAGGCTGACAACTGACCTAACCCTATATCAATGCTGAGTCGTGCTTATTCCAATAGACATCATCTCTTATTAGGGCTACATTAGCAACCTTGACTGGGAAATGTAGGCTTTATTTTTTTACAGGAATAAACATTTATGTAGGGTTATGTCAGCTATCATGACAAGCTGATATAGGTGTCATGTAGCCCTACGAACAGGACCCTACAGTAAAGTCAACTCAAATTTATTTGTATAGCAGCTTTTACAACAGAGATTGTCACAAGCCCCCAGTGAGAAAGCCAAGGGCAACAGTGGCAAGGAAAAACTCCCTAAGAGCAAGAGGAAGAAACCTTGAGAGGAACCAAGACTCAGAAGGGGAACACATCCTCCTCAGGTCCACACTGGATAGCAACACAAGCACATAAAAACTAATAATAATAACCAATAACTGTTACTGTGAGAGTAACAATGAGAAACAGACCTGAAAGTCTGAATGAAACTCTGTCACTGTTACTAGTGAAACCAGTGGCCACTGTAAGTAGTTTATCACAGTACAAACCATGAACTGAATCAACTGCCGCTAGAAGACCACAATGGTAGTCTACTATTAAGAATAAGAGAAGAGTTCAGTGTATTGTGGGGCAGAGGAAGAAATGTCTGATTAGTCTGTGATTAAATAGCCGGATAATTGGATGGGTCCACGGGAGGCAGGCGAAGCACCCTCAAAACACAGGGCATGAGGAAGCTCCATGGTAGACAAACTGGTCAGCAATGCAGGCAGCCAGTGGCACCCAGCCAAAGGAGATGAAGCAGCAGCATCTGAGCACACAGGATGGGCAGTAGCTCCACATTAGACCACACAGGATGGGCAGCAGTTCAGCTCGGGCAAGAAAACACACAGACAGTCAGCTCTGTCTGAAGAACTGAATACACTACATGGTGTTAACGGAGTGCAGCAGTGGCTCCGGCAGGCCTGGCTATTACAGCATAACCAAAATGTAGAGCCAGAAGGTAACAAAGACATGAGGGCTCCCTGAGAAGTCAGCGCCCCTCTGCTCCACCGTCAACAAACCTGAGTGAACGTGTGAGAGCAGTGGGACAACAGCACCAGCATTATCAGTTTACCATAATACTCTCTGTCAGTGCGTCCCCCGATCTGCACCTCTTACCCAGCAGAAAAACAAATTACCAAAGGCTCAACTTAACAGGTAGATTTTAAGCCTAGAATTAAAGAGTCAGGCTGTGTCTGAGTCCCGAACACTGACTGGAAGGTTAGTCCAAACCTGGGGGGCTTTGTATGAAAAGGCTCTGCCCCCTGATGTAACTTTATTAATTCTAGGTAGTAATAGAGTCTGCACCTTGCAATCTTGTGTTCACATGTCGTTTCATAACACAAGATAAGTTCTCTGAGGTGCTGAGGAGTGAAGCTGTTTAGAGCTTTATATGTCAGAAGGAGAATTTTATACTCTATGCGGAATTTAATTAGCAACCAGTGCAAGGTCGATAAGACTGATATGATGAAATTTTCTAGTTCTCGTAAGGACTCTGGCTGCAGCGTTCTGGACTAACTGGAGCTTAGTACGGCTTTAGCTGGAACAACCAGAAAGCAGGGCATTACAATAATCCAAACTTGGAGTATTGGAGTATATGAATTAACTTTCCTGCATCCTGTAGGGAGAGTGCATTTCTTAATTTAGCAATATTCCATAGATGTAGGAAAGCTATTCTAGCAATATTAGTAATATGCTCATTGAAGGCCAGATCAGAATCGATCGTGATACCAAAGCTTTTTACAGATGTACCCTCAGATGTGACTGAGAAACTATTAAGATGAATTGATAATGCTGATAATGTTTTGGGACCGTTTTGGGAAGAACTTCTATTTTAACTGAGCTGAGTAGGAGGAAGTTACTTGTCATCCAGTCTTTTATGTCTCCTTTGTCAGAGAATACAAAAATATAAGTGAAAGTAAACGTAGACGTGTTATCAAAATGCTTTCTTGTAAAAAATCAAAACAATAAAAACCAAAAATACTAAAAGACTAAAACCTAAAATGAAGCAATAAATAAACAATTAATCTAATAAACACGTGAGCCTGATATGAGAATACACCACTGAAAGTTGATGTCTTGTTTGTTCTATTTGTAAACTATGAATATTCTTGTTTTTGCATTTTTATTTTAGTCCTGCTGTGCATGTCACAGTATAATTTCACATGATTTTTTATATGTGAATCAATCATTCTCATGCTTGTCGTTTAGTTTAAATTGATGATTTAAAATTCTTTTTGAATTACATATCATCAACATTTGCACACCGCTTGGTAGAATGACCTAGCTACACAAAACTCTCCTACATGTTGGAACAGACCCTTTACACAAGTAGTACCGCACAGGCTTCCCACACCACACACGCATACAGCACAAACTTCCCACACTCAGACATAAGTCACAAACAAAACCTCTCACACACACAAACACCCTGAACAGCTCAGTCTTGACAGGAAACTTCAAATCTTCTAAATCTGCTTTAGAATTGTTTTCCCGCATGTTTCAACCTCACAATGACTCCAGTACAGCTGGTGGATATCCAGGAGCCCTGCTGATTCTTACAAAATCATATTCCAGCCAAAACCAGTTCATTCCCACAACACTGTTAAGAACAGAGTCAGATTATGTTGTAAGACTGGCTCATTATTTTAGGTGCCCAGTGTTGAAATCAGATTTGGCTGTGCAGTGCAAAACGTCTTGATGAAGCGTATCCCATTATATCTCATATCCCATGTCTCTTATACTATATTAGAACCAGAATGCAAATATGAGAATTGGGCAAAAATTGACAGCAAAGTCTGGCAGAAGGCTAGCAAATGAAGAAAGATGACTGCAATAATGAAGACAGATGAAGTCTGTTTTATATGTGATGTGTTGTGTACAGTTCTGCAGTGGAGCATTGTAATCTTAAGGCTTTTACACAACAAACATGCTTTATTTACATGTTTTATTTGAATGACAGAAAATTAATTTAAGCATTTGTACAAATGATGGTATCTTGTACAGGAAGCAGGATTTTTTCAGACGGTGAAAATGAGACATTAATTTATTCGCACTCTATTTTCGATTCAATTTTTGCAAACTTTCACAACGACTTTCAGCAACAAATACTTACTGACCAATCATGGTCATCTCGGAAAATGTCTGGGACAAAGAACAAAGAAATTTAGTTAGTCTCCTTTTGTTTCACGCAGTAGAAAGGGACCTACAGAATGCTAAACGCACACAGGGGCATCGCCACTACCCAGAGGATTTAGGCCACTGGTAACCCCCCCTCACAAACCCACACCCCAACACAGAATGACACATTAAGCACATACCACATACCTTTAACTGACAAACAGCAACATAAACAAAATAAACAGTCCCATGGGGCACGCACATCCCCTGGCGTGGCTGACAGCATCATTGCCTCCTAGCTTTTAGAATCCAGTGCCAACCAGTAGCAGTCCCGCTTTTGTCTTGGTGTAGACGACCAGCGAATCCGTGTGTGGAGGCACTATGGTCAGCGACAAGATGGACATTTTGTTGTCACGTGTCACATGTCAAAAAGGCCTGGTGTCACTCCACCTCCACCCCTACCGCACCACCTGCAGGAACTGTGTGAGGATATTCAAGTTGCATGGGATGGATTATCACAGGACACCATTAGGAACCTCTACAACTCCATGTTGAGACGTCTGGTATGTTGCGCTAGCCATACTGAGACACTACTTCTGTATGTGTAGCTAAATAAATATCAGCCCTCTGAGTCGAAACTTATCATCATTTATTGTTCCTGGTAACTTTTATTTTCTCCAAATAGCACTACAATCCGACACTTCAATTCCTTTGATGATGAGTGTAAAAAGGGGTTTTATTCCAAAAGCATTTTGAGACTAAAATGTCATCAAACTTGTTTATTTAAAACAGAAGTAAACAAACTTTAAATAAACAATTTGCTGACTTATTTCCCTAATTCCCTCATTTTTCCTCTAACATCATTCATGACTGCTTACGCTGCACAAGCTCGTACAGAAAGCTACAGTTTGAGAGATGAAGGTTGAGTGAGCTGCTGAGTGTCAGAGGGAGAGGAAGCTCTTCTTCCTCAGCTGCAGTGATGATGCCCTCGGGACTGCATGAAGAGCTGGATCTAGTATGAGTTTGACCCTGAGGTGACTGTCTGCCCTGATCACAACACCACTCACACTCACGACTCCACTGCTGCAGAGCACCGGGCGTGCATGCGTGTCGGTGTGTGTGGCCCCTCAGGCTAGCGCTGTCACCCTCGCCCCCTCTGATCTCCGCACACTCTCACTTCAGTATGTGTGAGTTTATTCTTCATACTCAGTGAAACTCCTGTTCACTTTCAGAAAGAGAGAGAGAGGGAGTGAGAGAGAGAGAGAGAGAGACAGAATGACAGAAGGAGTGAGAAACAGAAAACGAGAAAAAAAACTAGAGGCAGAGAATTCTATACAGGGAGAAAGAGAGATGGAAAGGAGAGAGAGGTTGAGAAAAGAGAGAAAGGAGGAATAAGAAGAACAGACAGAAAGAATGTATGGGAGAGACAGAGGAAGATAAAGAGAAGAAGAGAGATGCGGACTGAGAAAGAGAGATGGCGAGAAAGAGGTAGAGAAACCCAGAGATGGGGAGAGAGAAGATATAAGGAAGGAAAGAGTAAGGAAGAGAGAGAGACAAGAGAAAGGGTATGTGTGTGTGTGAGAGAAAGAAAGAGAGCAAGGGTGTGTGAGTGAGAGAGGGAGACAGAGAGAGAGAGAGAGAGAAATGTGGAGAAAAACAGACTGATAGACAAACAGATGATGAGAGAGAAAGATCGACAGGAGTGGGAAACAGAAAACAATCAAGAGGAAGAAAAAACAAAAGTGAGACAAAGAAAGTCACAGAGAGGGAGAGAGGAAAGGAGAGAAGACCACAGAGAGAGATACAGAAAGTAGAAGGGGGAGAGAGAGAGAGATGGGGAGGGAGAGAAGAGAGAGTAGAGGCAATGCTGGAGAAAGAAACAGAATGTAGTAAATGGAAAAGGAGGAAAGAGTGATGAGAAAGAGAAGCAGAGACCGCCTTAGAGAGAAAGAGAGAGACAAAAATGAGCTAGAGAGAGAGAGAGAGAGCAATAGTGACTGAAACAGGGAAAGCAATACAAAGAAGGAAAGACAGTCTGACAGAAAGCAGAGTGAAAGAGAAGGTGACAGAGAGAGGCAGTGAAGGAGAGACAGAAACGCAGGGTGGTTGCAGTGGAGAATCTTGGCATGTTCTTCTTTTCCTTGCTGCTGAAGCGTGTACCAGAACGTGAGGGGACGCTGGCGGCGCTTAGGCTCAGGAAGATCAGTCTCCAAACCATTAAATGAGAAGAGATCAAAGCAGAGCTGCACAATAAAGCATCACTAAATCACCATTTAGCTCAAGCAGCTAAATCTCATTTCATTTGTCTAATAGTTACCCAGAGCAGCAAGTCATCACTGTAAGACTATTGACTTCACAAGACACAAATCCAGGGAAATATTCATCAGACATGAGTAATAAAACATGCAGACAAATATGGCTCCTGAATGTACTTCTGCAATTTCATGGGCTGTGCTGTGATGATGTGTGTAATGAGATTAGCTGGTTTTCTTTCAGGCAGAAATGACTTTCACTCCAAAATTAGAGGTTCTGCTTTGCTTTCAGTCCCGATGCTAATAAAGCTGCGTTTAGTATTTCTTATCCACCCAAAAACGTGTTATGCTGCCAGTGCATTCATTAATTATATAAGTGTTGCTCATGTGTCAGTCGTGTCTAAATCTGCGTCACGGTCATCGATTTCTGTTGCCTGCTTTAAGTAACACACTCAAATGCCCGTGGGTTGGTCAGTGCTGTCCGTCTGATGACCCCAAATGTGGCACAGATGAGCTTTGTTTACAGCACTTGTGGTTGTGGTTTGTTGGCATGATGGATGTGAACTGATATTAAAACATTTGGAATCACATGTCATATAACTTTTGTTATTTTATTTAATATGAGCTTGTTTTATTTAAGCTAAAATGTAATCAAGTCCCCAAAGTGTGTGTTTATTAAACTGTTTTTAGGGTCATAACAAGAAGTTAGTAGGATACTATGAAGAAGACCAACGGGGATATGTTTCCCACAGGCGATTCAATTTTTGTATGAATCCATAATTCATATTCTTGGCTACAGAAAAGAGACCCATAGTTATAGCCGAATAGCCAGACCCTAAACACACCCCTGGGCTAGCTCCAGTTCTGGAGACACAGGAACGGCTTTTGACCACTAGATAAGCGTCCTTTTTTATTTTATATTTGAGTGTTTTCATTTGTCGTATGGCTTGAACTCTCAATTAAACTCTTGTTGTAATACCTGACAACTACACGGGCCCCTGTCCCTAACTCTTCGACTTGCCTTGTTACAGCCACCACAGTTAATGCATGCGGATCAAGCACCGTTTTTATTGATTATATGCGCATGTGGGTCGTATCCGGATGTCAGTTCATTTACATCATGACAGATTTGAGTCATGAACATACATACACACAGTATATAGTAATTTCCTGCCATGTTATCTGACTCACTACCTTCATTGCTGTTCAGATAAGAGACATTATTACTTTATATTACATTAATAAGGCACAGGAGGCTTATTGTTTTAATAAAGCAGCAACAAAATAAAACATGATAAAATACACAATAGTACTTATTCTTCTACCAGGAAATGCAGTTTGTTTCGAATGTGCTGTTGTTGCCAACAAGCAAAACCTGCTGAGGACAACAAGAATCTTCAGTTACCCATCATTGTATATATCAGATATTTATATTTTTTTCATGTGTAATTGCAAAAATATCATAAATTGGCAGTATTTTGACATAATAGTAGCTTTTCCTCACCAAATTACCACCACGCTAATGCTAATTTCAACTGTGTTAGGTTAGTATCAACTTATAGGTGCTGCAGTAATTTCCCCCACTCTATTTAATACCACCAAACCAAAACCACACACATTGTAAGCATATAAGACATTCAAGTGCCATGTCATCATTCAATGAATCATTTAGTAAATCTTCATTCAGCAAATGATTTAATTCAAAACCTAGCACTAAATATGTTAATGTAGGAAATGTTTAGCCTTTTAGTTTTCTTTTAGAATTGTTAGAATTTGAATTAAATTATTTACTGAATGATTCACTGACAAACTGAAACATAACTGACAAAGAATATGGCACTTGAGTGTCTTACATGCTTCAAATGTCTGTGGTTTTGGTTAGGACGTATTAAACAGTATGGGAAAATGAAAGTGGCGGCGTTAACTTGGTGCTAACACAACACAGAAAATAGCACATAGTTGAAATTCTTGAGCTTATTATTTAGATTTAATCCCTTATTGATCCCACAGTGGGGAAATTTGTCTTCCACATTTAACCCATCCGTGAAGTGAAACACCCACATACACACTCACTAGTGAACACACACACTAGGGGGCTGTGAGCACACTTACGCAGAGCGGTGGGCAGCCCTATCCACGGCACCCAGGGAGCAGTTCGGGGTTAGGTGCCTTGCTCAAGGGCACCTCAGTCATTACTGTCACTTCAGGAAGTCGAACCGGCAACCCTCCGGTCACAAGGCTGGGTTCCTAACCTCCAGCCCACGACTGCCCAATTGGAGCTCAGTTCACTCATGGCCTGATGACCAAGTTTTTAAATTGTTATTTTGCTGTGTCTGGTCCACTCATACCATCTCCACACACACCAACATGGCGCCACCACATCAGTGTCATTGCAGTGGCTCTGTGGTGGCCCTGTGAGGGTCTTGACCACTGAAGAACAGGCTAAAGGTCCATTAACAAAGTATTCAGAGAAACAGATAGACTACAGTCTTTTATGGTAAAACTATAATGTGTACCTATATGGTAAGCAGAGTTGATAAAATTAGTTGATATAATGAGATACCTAATAAATGAGAAGTATAATAAAGTGGTCGGTGGGTGTATATAACAGTTATTCTACACTTTAGGAGAGTAGTTTAACTTTGCGTGTGTGTGTGTGTGTGTGTGTGTGTCTGGCAGATGTATCAGCATGGGCGGGACCTGTGTGAGAGTCTCTGGGGCGATGCCTTCATGACAGTGGAGGATGAGGCCGGGGAGGAAGATAGGGCTGAGGGTCATGGCTGTGGCTGTTTAACCCTCAGCCCTTCAGACCGTGAAGTCATCGCCGCCCTGAGAGCACAGAAGGACAACCCAGACGAGCTGGATACCACCAAAAGCGGGCTGCCTCAGTACCGGGCACCCTGCGCCCATGCGGCTGCAGCTCCCCCCCAGACCCGCAGCGGCAATGCAAATTCAGTGCTCCGTAAACGCTCGGTACCTGTTCACGATACAGAGGGCAGCGGCAGCGGCTTCTAGAATTTTCCTCTCTTTCTGAATCATGAGCGGTGGACCCCAAACCTGAGCCTGATGGACCCCTGTCCTCCATGCTTGTATTTGTTTCCATTTAAATGAATTAAAAGTAAACCATTCGAAATGCCACCCGCCCTTTACGTCCACTCTTAAAAACTGATGGTGTCAAGAAAAGGTTCTCTGAAGCGAAGCTATAGAGGCTGAGGCTTTCAATGCATGGTTCTTTAAAGAACCATGTTTTGTAAATAAGAATTGCAAGTGTGAAGAACCTTTCAAAAGTTTGAAGAAGTTCCACATCATGTCCTATAATGCCTGGATACCAAGATTCCAGGAACCATTTAGGTTAAAGGACACTAAAGTCTAAAACCTGCTTCTGATGTCATACACTGATGGTAGGAGGAACTTTTGAAAAGCTACAGCTGCTTTGGGGTTCGAATTTGGGGGCTATACAGAACCAATGTTCAAGGGTTGCGTGCACATGCAGACATTAGTGTGGGTTTAAAATGTGCTAGCTGGTGTAACAAAGCTAACATTACTGCTAAGAAGCTAGACAACACAATTCAAACAGCCTGCTCCCGAAAATCCACCCCTAAGTAGTGGTAGTTTTTTCCACTTGTGGAAAAAGCTGTTCCTCCCACTTTCATGATACCTTAACAGAAGGTCAGAAGGTGGCCTGAGTGTCCTTCTCAGTTTGGCCTGAGTGTCCTTCTAAGAGTGGTACAGGAACATTTATGATATTTGGATCAATAATTCACCTGATCCAACCAATCAGATAATGCCGTGTTGACATTGGAGTGATAGATCAGGAAAACACTCAAACGTGCAGGACAGGGGGGGTGCTGTAGCACCAGGCTTG
>CM067475.1:40576414-40598816 GCA_034552555.1 Semaprochilodus insignis | reverse complement strand
TATATATATATATATATATATATATATATATATATATATATATATATATATATACTGTGTATATATGTGTGTGTGTGTGTGTGTGTGTGTGTGTGTGTCCAAGAAGTGTAATACCCCTAAAAACTGCATCACAGGTAGGTATGAATAAACTTGTACTGCCTGATGCCTGAGACATGAGGTTATACAATAAAATCCATTCATTGCAGGGAGATACATGCAAGGGCGTTGTTAGGCAAAATAGTCCACAGATTTATTTTTTCAGATTTTTAATTATTTTACCATCATCTACATTACACCTAAGCCCCATATTGATTTACTGTTTGTATTTTGTTTTCATAGCACAAAAAGCTATATTTACATTTCTGCATAAGTGTCTGCACAATGGACTCTTCCACACTAAACCACTCTAAATGGCTTTTTTTTTACTAAATCCTTAAATTATTTTGTAATGTTGTAAGAAATGGGATTTTATTTTGAGCATTTTTAAGGTACGCCTTAGAAATTCCAGCAGCACTGCTGTCTCTGATCCACTCATAGCATTTATTCAGTGTCACTGCAGTGCTGAGAATAATCCACTGTCCAATAACACCTGCTCCGTGGTGGTCCTGTGGGAGTCCTGACCGTTGAAGAGGAGGCTAAAAGTGAACTAACAGAGTGCTTATATAGAGAAACAGATAGACTACAGTCTGTAATTGTAAAACTACAAAGTGCACCTATATGGTACGTGGAGCTGATAAAATGGACAGCGAGTGTAGAGACGAAGTAGGTGTACCTAATAAGATGCTCACTGAGTGTATGTTAATTAAGATGTATGAGTAACTTGTTGTGCTATACAGCGTAAGCTATTTGAATGTTGCTGTATAAAAGTTGTATGAATTATCTAATAATCAGTTTAACCAGCGGGCCAAGTCGTAATTCACATCTTACATAAGTGAAAGACTCCACTGATCCCTGCTTGAACCTGATCCTGGGCAGAGGGGGCGTAATTTCCCACTATATAGCCTCCACACATACGGAGGGTTGGGTTTTATATCAGATCCAGCTACAAATAAAAAGGATTCAACTCTCCGCGTATCTTCTTTCTCTTCAAAGGCCAGCAGTAGGCTTTGAGCTGAATATACCTAACACGTTTGGTTTCAAGCAAAAGCCAAGTGGTGTTGCTTTCATTGGTTACCTGACTCATCTGCCACCCTGAGTTTGTTTTTCAGGGGGGGTCATTTATCTTTATGGGTCTAGCCATATGGGTCAGCCGTATTTTGCAGCTGCAACACTTTGTAGTCTTATTTTTTTGAAGGTGCGTGTATACCTCAGGCAAGATAAGTTAAAAAAAGGCTCTGCGAGGCAGTGCACCTGTAAAACAACACGTGTTTGCAAAAAAAGTGGCAGCCCTGTGCAAACACCACTCTGTTCCCTCAAAATACTAGATGGTTTTTAATCCAGACACACATAAAATAGACATCACTGCTTAACTGGAACGTGCTTGTGTTTGTTCTGGACTACCTTGCTGGACAATGTTTAGAAATGCAGTTGCTGGTTTCTTTATGCAACCTGATATGCCTGTAAAGCTATACTGCAGTGCAAGGTAAGAGAACACCTGCCAACAAAGCCAACAAAGCCCAGAGAGCTGGACTGTGTCCCAAATGGTTACAGTAGCTCATACAGTTGTATGCAAATTGTGATCACCCCTGGTCAAATAAAATGCTTTGTCGATTTCCTCAGTGACCTTACATTAACACATCCTCTACCGGAATCACAAAGTGTAATTTTAGTGCACAGTTTCTATTTGCTGAGATCTTTATATTGCAAATAGATAAATAAATTATAAATTGTGCCGTAGCCGTTGCATGTTTTGTTCATGTTGAGTGTAGCATATAAACAGTCATTTGCCTGTAGGTGCCCAAACTTTTGCATACAACTCTAGGAACATGCGTGGGTGGATGTGATGGGGCACGGCCTGTGTGCATGCCATGTTTGTGTCTTATCGAGGCCAAGGACAGTCTCCTGGTATTGTTGACAAGCGAATTTGCAATCGTCCAGGCACATGTGGTTCTTGGTGGTTAGTTCAAGTAAACATGACTTTTGTTCTAATGCTGAAGCCTTATAGTGAAAAGGATTCAAGTTTTTGCCCAATTCTGTTGACATATTACACTGTCCAAAGTTTAGTCCCCCAAGGGACAGCGTAAAGGTACAACCTGGTCTTTAAGGTCCAAATTTTGGGGCAAAATTCCTCATACATCAAACAATAGGCCCTATTTAGTATACTGCTCCAAAAAGATTTATTATTATAATTTAGAAAAATAAGACTGGACATTAACATTGAATGCTAGGTGTAGTGATTATTAGCTAGGATTAGCTGAAGTTTCTTTGGGAAGTTTTGCAGATAGGTATAGGTCAAATAGGTTTTAGCATGTCAAGCAGTCATTTGTACTCACCAGTGAAACTGAACACTGCATGAATATTGCTTTGTGGTTATTGTTATTATAAACATTGTAATGTACATATTATGTTCTTAAGGTACAACTCCAAATCAGAAAAAGTTGGGACAGTATGGTAAATGCTAAAAAAATAATGAACACAGTATTTCTTCCATTTACTATGACTTTCATTTCATTGCAGACGATATGAATCCAAGATATGTCATGTTATGTTACTGTCATGTTATGATATGTTGCCAAAATATGTTACTTTCATTTTTTTAATATACAACTACTCATAAAAAGTTAGGGATGTTTGGCTTTCGGGTGAAATTTCAGGATGAACCGAAAATGCACTCTAAACCTTTATTGGTGAACTTTAATTGACCTTCTCTTGTCCAACTGTTCAGTGTTTCAGTACGTTTTGCACAACTTGCTGTTCTCTAACAAGGAGCTCAAAGGCAAAATTCACAACAGGTGTTTGATCCATGAATCGACCAATACATTTCCTGGTTCAATTACAATTGGTATTTAAACAGTCCTCCTCATCATGCTGTTCACATGTTGACATCATGAGACCAAGATGACACCTCACAATCGATCAACAGTACCTCGCCACTGCGAGGCTTCAAACAGGATGTTCTCAGACGGAAGTGGCCACTGAGCTTAGAGTGTCACAGAGTGTCATCAGCAAGTTGCAGCAGAGATACAGAGAGACTGGAAGAGTCCCAGAAAGGCATGGAAGTGGACGTCCTTTGGCCACATCCAACACTGATGACCGCTTCATTGTGGACAGTGCCCTGCGGAACCGGATGATGAATGCCACACAACTCCAGGCACATTTAAGGGAGGTGAGAGACACCCATGTGTGGTCTGTGTGCTAGACGACCTGCAAGGGTACCTGACCACACCACCAGGCACAGGCATCATCGTCTTGCATGGGCCAGGGAGCGTTTACGATGTTGGAGGTGTCAAGGAGAGCGCTGTGGTGGTGGTGTTACAGTGTGGGCAGGTGTGTCTAGTCAATACAGAACTGCCCTACACTTTGTGAATGGTACAGTGACAAGCCCATACTACAAGCCCAATAACATCATTACTCCAGTCATTGTGCCTCTGCATGAACAACACAGGCCTAATTTCATCTTCATGGACGACAATGCTCCAGCTCATCGAGGTCGCATCATTAGGGAACGACTGCTGGAGTCCGGGGTACCTCAAATGGAGTGGCCTGCACATTCTCCAGACATGAATCCCATAGAAAACCTATGGGATCTGCTGAGTCGCCATGTAGAGGCTCTATGTGTATATAGAGTCCTCCTCTATTGGGATGTAGGGTTTATCTCTATGTGGAAATAGAGTCCACCTCTATTGTGATTTAGGATCCACCTCTATTCAGGTGTAGCGTTCACCTCAATGATGTACAGTCCACCTCTATTTGGGTGCAGGGTTCACCTTTATGTGGATGTAGACTCCACCTCTATTCAGGTGTAGGGTTCTCCTCAATGTAGATGTACAATCCACCTATATGTGGATGTAGAATCCACCTATTTTCAGGTGTAGGGTTTACCTCTATTCGGGTGTAGGGTTCACCCCTATGTGGATGTAGAGTCCACCTCTATTCAGGTGAGGGTTTACCTCTATTCGGGTGTAGGGTTCACCTCTATGTGGATGTAGAGTCTAACTCTATTTGGGTGTAGGGTTCACCTCTATGTGGACGTAGAGTCCACCTCTATTCAGGTGTAGGGTTCACCTCAATGTAGATGTACAGTCCACCTATATGTGGATGTAGAATCCACCTAATTTCAGGTGTAGGGTTTACCTCTATTCGGGTGTAGGGTTCACCTCTATGTGGATGTAGAGTCGATCTCTATTCGGCTGTAGGGTTCACCTCTATGTGGACGTAGAGTCCACCTCTATTCAGGTGTAGGGTTTACCTCTATTCAGATGTAGGGTTCACCTCTATGTGGATGTAGGGTTCACCTCTATGTGGACGTAGAGTCCACCTCTATTCAGGTGTAGGGTTTACCTCTATTCGGGTGTAGGGTTCACCCCTATGTGGATGTGGAGTCCACCTCTATTCAGGTGTACGGTTTACCTCTATTCGGGTGTAGGGTTCACCTCTATGTGGACGTAGAGTCCACCTCTATTCAGGTGTAGGGTTCACCTCTATGTAGATGTACAGTCCATCTATATGTGCATGTAGAATCCACCTATTTTCAGGTGTAGGGTTTACCTCTATTCAGGTGTAGGGTTTACCTCTATTCGGGTGTAGGGTTCACCCCTATGTGGATGTAGAGTCCACCTCTATTCAGGTGTAGGGTTTACCTCTATTCGGGTGTAGGGTTCACCCCTATGTGGATGTAGAGTCCACCTCTATTCAGGTGTAGGGTTTACCTCTATTCGGGTGTAGGGTTCACCCCTATGTGGATGTAGAGTCCACCTCTATTCAGGTGTACGGTTTACCTCTATTCGGGTGTAGGGTTCACCCGTATGTGGATGTAGAGTCCACCTCTATTCAGGTGTAGGGTTTACCTCTATTCGGGTGTAGGGTTCACCTCTATGTGGACGTAGAGTCCACCTCTATTCAGGTGTAGGGTTCACCTCTATTCGGGTGTAGGGTTTACCTCTATTCGGGTGTAGGGTTTACCTCTATTCAGGTGTAGGGTTTACCTCTATTCGGGTGTAGGGTTCACCTCTATGTGGATGTATAGTTCAGAATTTAAGTAATGAGCATGATCACAGGTGTGTGCATCGGGTGTTTTATAGCTCAGGCTCAGCCAATCAGATTTTAGGACTAGAATATATGCATATATTGGCAAAGAATATATGCAAAGAAAACACCCCTACCAATTAAAAGGAAATTATTTTAGTGTCTTCAACTGATCTGTAGTATATGTGTGTTGAAGCATGTCTAAATATGTGAGTGGGTATGCAGAGCTGTGGGGTGTGTGATAACCTCAGCTTTTCTCTGGGTGGAATTTGTCTTGGCAAACGCTGATTTTCATGGTTGAAATCACATGGACACAAGCCAGGAAGAACACAATGTTACCTGCACTAGAATCTGAGAGACGAATGCCCTCAGGTGCTAGACACTTACCGTAAGTTTGTGTGTGTGTGTGTGTGCGTGTGTGTGTGTGTGTGTGTGTGTGTGCATATTTGGAGTTCAAGGCTATTGAAACAAACACCATGTGGGTGTTCATCAAAGTTGGAACAGCATACCTAAAGACAGTGTGATCAAAGTGCTAAACTAAAGCCTTTGAAGAAACGACAATTTTTTGAAAGTTTTGTGGACATGAAATTTGATCTGTGCTCTCAAAAAAAGACATGCTAAACATGATACTCTCTCTCTCTCTCTCTCTCTCTCTCTCTCTCTCTCTCTCGATGTCTGTACTGTGTGTGTGTGTGTGTGTGTGTATCGTAATGATTATACATTGAAATGAGTCCAGCCTTTGCCTTCACAGTTCATGTGTAGGGATATTCTTCCACACCTCCAAAGTTCAGTCTTAGAAGCTGGTTGCATGTCTGTTTCTCACCATCTAAATAATCCCAAACCCATTCGGTGATGCGCAATACACTGATCTGAAGCAAGAGTGTAGCTAGATTTCCTCCTGTGTCTCAGAGATGAAAGCTTTAGGTACTGTATATCTGACGTTGTCAGTGTTGGTGGTCTACCAGGTCTTGAACGGTTGTTAGGAGTCTAATTTTCTCCATATCCTTTTAGGACTCCAGTTTTGGAAGCTCCTGTTTATTTCACTTATTTTTATTGGCCCTTCCTTATACAAGTGTCTGTATCTAATCTCCTCAGAACTCCTCAGGCATTAAATGCTTAGGACGTTTTTCACCACTGTTGGGAACAAGTCTAACTGGCTAATTTTCTCTAGTGGGTAGAATTCCCCTTCATGGTCCCAGTTAGGAACAGCTGAACTAGTGACACAGCTAGCTCCCTAGTTCTGAACTGTCAAAAAACTAAAAGAAAATCAAAAGACTAAGAGCAGCATGATATTATGATGAACTATGCATTAGACCATAATTCACTGTCATTATCCAAATTCTATACTACTAAAACAGCCATGTAGTGATGTCTGCAGACATTCCCAGCACAAGTGTGTCCTGAATGCACGGTTTTTCCAGCCTCCTGTCAGACAGGCCTGCGTGCCCTAACAGCACCTCCGCATAGCTACACATGTTCAACAGCACCTTCGCACAGACCGCCTATTGTATCTCCTCCCCACATATAGGCCTGCTATTGTGTCTCCTTTCGTCCATAGTGCCCGTATGATGTCCCGCTCCGCTGGAAAACAAGGCTCTGATGGGCCATGTGGTGGCTGACTCACATTTGGCTTTGGTGTCAAGGAGGAGGGGGGACTTCTAGATGACCCTCAGTGTCTTGAGACTTCTACTGTAGTCAGCAGAAACGAAAAAAAGAGGGATAGAAAAGAACAGGAGAAAGGGAGGGTGGGGAGGAGGGAAGGGATTGTCAACACTTTTTTCCACAGTCAGCAGAAAGGGAGCAAGAGCCAGAGGCCAGGAGTAAAGAGGCAGAGAGGGAGAGACTAAGAAAGAAGAGAGAACACAAAAGACAAAAGGAAATCATAGTGTAGTTAGACCAGGAACTCAGAGCCTCTGATTAGACATTTCTGATTATTATTTTTTTTGTTTATCATTCAGTTATATTACATCACACACCCACCCATAATGATTTTCATCTTACATCGTTCATATTCATCACTGTTGATTCAGATTTGGTCAAAGGATCCAGCCTGATCTAACTGATAGTGGAATCTGATTAGTTTAGCCTGGGCGTTAGCTTACAAGCTAGCTAGTGTATCCAATGATACAAAAATGTAAAAAATGAAAAATGAAAAGCATAAAGAAACAAAAATGGGATGAGCACACATAGTAGATGACAAAGATTTCCTTAATTAGTTTAATGAGACATGAGCATCAGCTAGCCACCAGATAATGTTAGCTCCTATTGCCAGGGTCAACTTAATATTCTGCTGACTTTCAACTTAATATTTTGCATTATTCGATTCTTAAACCGACGTTCAGATTGGTTTGAAATTTGGTTTAAAATTGGCGCACTGTAGAGAAATTTACCAATTTGGAATTGTGATGATAGGTTGCAATGCCTGCACAAACACAAACTTAGCCATGTACTATGTAAAACAATCAGTGAGTCCATAGATGCCTTTTATATAGATATAGATATCTCATATGTCATATGTTCATAGTGGCAAAATAGTGGTAAATCTCATAAGATAGGTTTCCTTCACCTTGCAATGCACCTTGTTGCCATAAACATATTTTAAAAATATGATTAGACCAAAAAACCCATATCAACACAAGTGTTAAATATTATATCAGGCATTGTATTTGTAACTGTTTAGTGTAATAACTCTATTTATTTATTTAGAAGCATTAAATGCTTGGGGTCTCTGGTTCCTATTACCACCACTGTGAATTCTGACTGCTTTTCTTTAGAATGGTAAATGCCACATTGTACATTCCACTCCAAATGCCTGTGCTAACATCGTAACAAAGTAATCATTCAGAATTTAAAAAATGGTGGGATTCCTCTTTAAATCGTCTCTGGACAAGGGCACTCCAGAACCAAGGTTGAGAACCAGAGGGACAAAGAGAAAGGGACTGGAGCAGATGGACTGAAAGAGGACCTTCAACAAGAAGATACAAACAAGCAAACTGACAAAAGATCTCGAGTGAAATCTGAAGAGGTCACTTAACCGCCCGCTGAGTCACCTCTTGACCAGGGCTGTTGACTTCATCTGACATAATGGGAGCTCTCATGGCACTCTGGTCAGCAAGAGGACAGAAATACATCCATCCATCATCAGCTCAAGGCTTTAATGCCTCTGAAGTCCGGACTGTAACCCCGCAAACAGGGCGATTAGCATCACGCTAGTGCTGATTGATTAGCACCGATAAATACACAGTGGCTGATGAGGCATAATGACACTGGAGACTATTTCCAGTTTAGCTTTGTTCCCATTTCTGTCTCTGTTTATAACTGCATACAGTCTTACAAGTCTTAGAAGTCATGATGACGAGTTCTGAATTCATTAGCTGTTGCAAAACAAAACAAGCTGAAAATGCTACACCTGACAGTGTAATCGGTATATCTTGCTGGAATTTCCCCTTCAGGAAATTCCTGAAAGATGTAGAGGATTCGGGACTTCCCCTAACCTCTTATATAATCATTTTTCCCCCCAAAATTATTTTTAAATCATTTTTTAAAATTTGCACAAATTTGCAAAGGCTAACCAGACCAGTCTAAACCAGCTCATGTTGGTGTTTGCATTCAGCAGGAGAATGCTGTTGCCCTTACCAGGGTTACCCTCAGTCAGCTAATTAGCCAGTTAAGCTAACTTTGTAATCAATCAACCTATGTCAGGACGTGGCATAGCCCTACATAAACATTGTTAATAATTGCTTTGTCTGGTTTAAACATAATGCATTGCCCTGTTGATGTTGCTAGCTGTGCTGCAGTTAGCTTCATAACTAGCAAACTAGCAGAGTAACATAACAAACTTACATTAGCATACTTATATAACAGGTGGAGTAGTTTACACCATCGCTTTTTGAACATAGCCAATTGAATGTCGTTGTTTTTAAACATTAAGTAATGGATATCAAGTTCTGCTCTTGACTCAATCTGTTACTGATCTAACATAGTAGAGGGACTAACGAGACGGCCTCAAGGCCTCAATGAAAGTTGAATGCGAGGTCATGTTAATGGTGAAGGTGTAGGCCTTTTTAAAACCACACTGACATTAAAAGTACAGTGTTGTCATTGAGGATGTGCTCATTCCTTAGTACAAATGCCAACCTTGGTACAAACATACATCATCTGAACCATTCATCCTCCTGGCGGGAAACACCCTAAACAGGTCACTCAACCCCCACAGAGCAGAGACACAGATACTCACCTGAAACCCACATGCAAACTCTTGGCTACTCCAATGGGGAATTGAACGCAAGCCCTTCTGTAAGGTCCCGGTGCTACCCACTGCACCAACGTGCAGCCACAAAACTCAATTTTGCATATTATTTCCTGAACATATGACATCAAAATATCCTACGTCAGAACAGCTAGGAAGCCTTCCCTTATAGCATCATGCAAATCACATGCCCAAATCATCACCCACACGCTGGACTCACTTATGTTAAGTTGCTAAATTGTGCTCCTGGATTCACTTTTAGCCAGATGCACACTTTCTTCACAATCAAGTTTCACTGACTCGTTTCAGAAGTAACTGATACCAGTTGGGGATTGTTTTCAGAGCTGGTACCAATAAAAGACATTTTGCCCTGAGGACCGGTGACTCGTATGCACTGAGTATGTAGGCGTTCTTTGCTTATGATGCGTTCTTGTCTGTGTTTTTGGTCCGTCTGTCTGTGTTTAAGTGCATCTGTCTTTGTCTGGTTCTTGAAATATGCCCCTTTGCACTTCAAACCCGGTAATAAAAGCGTCCCAATAGAGCTTCATTACTTTTCCCGACCGCATTGTATCTGTCTGTGAGAGGTTATTTTCCTGACATGGGTCAGCCAGGCAGGTCTGCTGCATGTGTTTCCCTGCTTTTCTGGCCTAGTCCACAGTTGAATGGCTTGTGAGGATTTTACATGCAGTGTCAGAAACCAGATTAACAAGTCTTTTTGAGATGACTTAACAACTCCACACTATGGACTAAAGGAGCGAACGTGAGTGATATATGCATGAAGTTTTCAATATGCTAAATAGTTCAATTACTGTTACTTGTGAGCTACAGTGAAAAGCATGAGACTAAAGTTCAGTCAGTCAGCTTGTAAACAGACATTACAACGGAGGGAGAGACAGTTCACAGAAAAAAGGGGAAGTGGTAACACTTTCTATGAATCCTGTATTCTTAAAGTTTTATATATGCATTCATAATCCATTATGGGCCATATATAATCCTTATAATACTTGATATAAGCTTGTATAATTGCTCATAAGTAGTTATAGCTACAGCTTCCTTCAGGTTTCATGAAAACTGTTCACAAGAATACTGTATACATGAATGTCATAATGAGGGTGGCACGGCAGCACAGTGGGTAGTGCTGTTGTCTCGCAGCAAGACAGGCCTGTGTGGAGCCCGCATGTTCTCCCTGGGTCCTCCGGTGTCCTCCCACATTTGCCCCTAGGTGTGACTGTGTAAATGTGTATGTGTATAGACTGGTGACCTGTCCAGTGTGCTTCCTGCCTTCTGCCCAATGAGCACTGGGATAGGTTCCAGCACCCCCGTGACAGAGAAGGATAAGCGGCTGGAGGACAAGAGAAATGAATGATGTTGTAATGCACTATAAAACACTTTTATGAGGTTCTGGCATATTACCAGGCCTAAACATTTGTTGGATGTAATCACATCTGCCCACAACATCTCCGGGAGACATAGGTGGAGCCAGTTGGCCGTATACACTCAGTGCCCATGTTGCTTAAGGCTCTGCAAATCACACCCATAAAAAAGCTCCCGTCCGATGACCTGGAATACACATTTTAGGAATATCATGAAACCTTATTGTTATGGCCCAGTGTTTTTGCTTCTCGGTGTACATGGACCTCGTGGCTCCAGAAGAACTAAAGAATCAGACAGCTGACATGTCACGGCTGATGACTACGTTTCGAGTAAAGGGAGGAAACTGTGTGATTTTTAGCCAAACCAAGGATTTAAACTTAAGTGAACTGCAGGAGCAGACGGTTGCCATGCTGAGTGTATGGACCTCATAATGTGAGGACGTTTTATGATAATATAAACCATGCAGAGTAATTTCCCTCTCAAACTGTTCTGCTGACAACTGCAGTCCTAGCTCTATTACAAGAGATCACAGACGATAATGACTCTACCACATGGTCTTCAGGCCAGGCCAGAGAGCAGGGTGGGATTAGTGACGTGGTACTGTGAATCTTCATACTCTCTCTTCTCCCCTCTTTTTTCCACCTCTCATCTCCTCTCTCCTCGCTGGCCTCTTCGACGATTCTTCTCTCCCTCCTTTACGAGAGCTGGAACAGAAAGTTTGGCAGCTGAGCGTTCAAGCTTAGGGTCGTCATGGAGACCGCCTGGCCAGAGAATCCCACTCCAGAGCTGGAAGGAAATAGAGGGGTCACCACCTTATGTGTCGTCACGGCGATCCCCAAGCTAAGGTGACGAGGGGATGAGTAAATGTCGAGTCACTGGGGCAGACGGCGGGCGTGTGAAGGTAAACTAACATCTGACCGCAGTTATCACAGCCACACTTATTTCAGGCGGGAAGCTGAAGCAGGTCACAATACGGCCAACAGGAAGTGAGCGTGAGGAGGGACAGAGTTAGGCCTGTGACTGGAGAACTTTCAGTGACCTGTGAAAAAGTAGTGTGGCTTTATTTATGCCTGAGGAGAGAGAGAGCGAACAAGAGAGAGAGAGAGAGAGAGAGAGAGAGACATAGTGTCATATCTCTAGCACTATGTGGTGTATTCAACATGTTCAGACACGGTCTTCCCCAAAGTAAAACCATGCATGTTAAAACAAACATCAACACCTCCGCCTGCAGCTATATACCACCTGACATACACGCACACGTTTGCTCATTTGCAAACCTGCCATCTTGCCTACTGACTTTTAAGCAGTCCCGTCATTCCCACACACCATCAGCTGTTCACGCTCTCTCGAGGCACTTTTTTCCTTTCTTACTGTAAAACGAAGCGCTGCTCTTTCTTCATGTGCCATATCATCACATAGGCTAGGCTTTACACGCTGGCTGAAGACGATAAATAGCAATGCGGTCTGGGGATCAGAAAGATAGAAAAGGGAAGCCCGATACTACATCAGTAGTGGTGTAAATCTTTGACCTTTGCTGTAACCTTGCTCAGTCTTTTAGAAAATAATGCAATTAGTCATGAATTTCACTATGATTCATTTCAATTCGATACAGTTATTCTGGTATGATTCAGTTTTTTAAGGCTACACTATGTAAGATTTGGAGATTTAGAAACCTCTCTGGTGGAAAAGTATAATTGCATGCAACATGCAAAAGAAAACTTATAACGTGGGTGAAGCAGCTAAACAGAGACCTTGCCCTGAATTCGTATTTGAATGTCTGTTGT
This sequence comes from Semaprochilodus insignis, assembly GCA_034552555.1. Taxonomy (NCBI): domain Eukaryota; kingdom Metazoa; phylum Chordata; class Actinopteri; order Characiformes; family Prochilodontidae; genus Semaprochilodus; species Semaprochilodus insignis. Next base: position 40,586,285 of record CM067475.1, on the reverse strand, counting down.
TCCCTAATGGACAGTTTGCCAGGGACCCACCAGAATTTTGAGTTTTGAGGGTTCAAGAACTTGGGGATCACAGGGGGAATTCCAATTGCTGCAGAATTACGTCATAAAAATGTAAAAAAAAAAAAAAAAAAAAAGAGAGAGAGAGAGAGATTTACCAGATTTACATACAATAAACAGAAATTCATTGGTTTCACTTTGGATAGTAAATATAAAATGGCCATATTTGCACTGTAGACATCACAACCCCTAGTTCCTATCACCACCACCATGAAAGAAAATTAACCATTTGAAACATTACCAAGTTCAAAACAAGACTTTAGTGCCTCATGTGTCTCAGAGGAAGCATGGATAGCTTTCCAAATACGGCTACCATGGTCACCTGATCTGAGCGTAGGATTTACCCACTAGGAAAGCCATGTGTTACATTACACTCGAGTGCATTAGCATCCTGCGGTTTGCGCTTAGCATGGTAATTACTGTGAACAATAGTTTACTTAAAGCGCTTCTCAGGAAACCACTACACAGGACTCTAGGCTAACTTCATGGTCTTGTTAATGACTGTTAAATTGGCCATGTAAGATTGTGTACTGTACAGTGCTATGTATCATTTCTTCTTAGAAACCTAGCTTTATCTTATATCAGGGTTTTCCAACCTTACCTGAAAGAACAAAAGCTATATTTCTACCCAACCTACAGACATTATACTCCTTAATGCTTTTATTAAACACTGGTGATTCTCCCATACGACTTCAACCTCCTGAAACCTATATCACATTATTTTTCACAAATACAGATCATAACATATCCATGGAGAGCATAGACATTTACTAAAGTCTGGAAAATGTAACAAAATCTGGCTATTTGAATGCACATGCTTGAATTTGTTATAAGGTTATAAGTGCAGAGTTTACATTTACATCAGATACATTTATATTTAGACACCCAGTTTACAAAGAATGGCTGACATGAGCAGGTTGGCTGGCTGGGTGTCAGCAGAGACGTTATAATGGAGAAGACCAGTCAGCGGTTGGAATATGAACGGGAAAGCCTGTAGCACTCGACATGTCATCTGTTTGAGAAAATCCCGTCCTTCAGTAAAAAGAGCCAGTATTGCTTGTTACACCGCAAGTGTGAAAAACAGCCCTCTACGTGGGCTCCGTTGTGCAGATCTGTAAAAAAGACACATATTTCTGTGTGTTGTTGAACTAAACTCTACAAACTTTTTACAAGCATTTTACAAAAATGTTTTTGAAATGGTAATTTGGTCTTGTATGTTTTGGTCAGTTTGTTCTTGTAAATAACTGGAAATAACTGCCTATCGGCTTTGCCAAGATAGCCAGCTTTGCCAAGCTGTCAAGCGTTGGTATCAGTCATTGCATTACATTATATTTGAGTTGCATTAACTAACCTTCCAAATCATAGTGATCATTTTAACCTGAGCTCATTGACTTAAATTTCCAAATTAGAGCACACAAATCTTCAAATAACTTACACTGGGTTACAAATGACACTGAGTCTGCTGCAAAACCATGACTTCTCGTTCGCTTCACTTCATGCACACACTTTAGAACAGCATAAAAGATCTATACATGGGTTCCTTATGAAATAGTTACATAGGTTTACGCTGTTCTGCAGCTGTTCTTAGTGCATTGTGGCCCATTTCCACCCCTGCCAGTAGCTCCACCTTGCTGGTGTACAGTTAGAGACTGTGGATGCATGATTTCTGTTAGCCAACAGGTTCTGACCAGTACGCCACTCTTGCAGGGATATTTTTGGGCGGTAGGCTATGCTTTACCCAGCTGCGACACTAATGTGTCTAATACAATCATAACAACACAAAGCACATTACTACAATGCCAATGTCACTGCTATGCTGAGAATGGTCCACTGCCTACACACTGGCTAACAGCGGCCCTGTGATCAGAAACTGACCAGTGATGAATGGGGTAGAGAGAAATGTGCAGTTTGGCTACAGTCTGTAACAGTGGCTATTTCTAAGAAAGTGTCCAGGAAGTGGAAATACAGTGTGTATCTAATAAATTAGATGATGGCCGTGTGCTGTTAAACAAGGCTCATTTCATGTAGGATAGACCTGCGAGGCAGGATTAAAGTTAATGGTAGCCAGAACCGGCAAAACCAGTAAATTAAACACCTGCACAAGACACAATTGGCCAGCTCATATCACACAGACCTAGAAACACCCAGACTGTCTCAGCCACAGAGACACACACCCAGACATTCACTCTCTCTTTCTTTTCTTTCTTTCTCTCTCGAGCTCATCCACCACGTTCACACAGACACACTTGTGGTTTAGGCAGATTCATTGCACTTGCTGCACAGCTTGCTGCCTCGTTGCAGAAGAACCTTAAGAAACTGCATCAGGAGCCTTTTTATTTATCTTCTCAGAGCCATTCGGTCTTTGCACGCACTGTACAACATTTGCACTGGCCACATTTGCACCAAACCCCCCCCCAAGTAATTACGTCCACTAGCTTTTACTTAATCATTTAGCTTCTGTATTAATGCAACTTTACGATTCATAGGTTTCACTTTGGACAGTAAATATTCTGGAGAAACTGGTGAATTATAAGATGTGCCATAACTTTTGCACATGCAGCGTTTTATGGTTTTTTTTCCCCAGTATGTTGTATTAAACAAATAAACGGTAATAAAAGTGCATTAAAATGTGTAACTTATTTTCACTTAAAATAACATATGTCATTTGACTGGGGGTGCCCAAATTTTTGCACAGTGTAACATAAGGCATCTTGCCTAAGAACCACTGGTGCGATCCAGTTCAATGCACTTTTTGTCAGATTCAGTACATATGTCCTCACGGTCCGGTAGCTGTCCTGGAAAAAAGTCCGGTGTTGGTACACAGTCCTGGCTTTGTTAAGGGGAAATAAACAAAGTGACTCAGCCAGAGCTTTATCACACTCCTCCAGCCAGTCAGCTTCAGGGGGTGTTCATGCCTGTGCACAGAACTCGGGCTGGGGGTATGTATAGTAATTATAACGCTACGTATTTGGCTGCTTTTCTGCAGTAAACCTGATGTGTTAATGTGCACAGCTGTAATTAATTCTGTCTGTTGTCAAAGCTTTAAGGATTAATTTCTATTAGCACATTAGCATCTTAGCTTAGCTTACACTGCACCAACTTTCACGAGCCAGCACTACAAAAGCAATTGTATTTTAGCCCTTGTTATCGTAAAATTAAATAATCCACCGGAGGGACTCTTACTGTTATGCTTGCACTATTCTGTGTGGTGCCAATTTTTGTGTAGCTCACATGCTATCTAATAAGGTAGGCCACGGCCAAATTTTTGTTTTTCTTTAACTTCTTGATGGATGTCTGTTCATTGACCTTTGCATGTACTCAAAAATGAATAATAGTCAGAATGCACATGCCCAACCCAGACAGCATTTATGGGCCACTTCTGACAAACACATGACAGTGCTGACCTACAGCATGTGAACCAAAAAGTGGGCTACATTAAAACATGCTTATTTGGATACACGTGCTGAAACAGATCCGGGCCACTTCTGGCAGAAATATGGTTGTATGTTTGCTCGAGCAGGAACACTATTAAATATTCTACTTTACCACTGAATTTTAATTTGGTGTAAAATGATTCATGGTTGACTTAAAACCCTGAATAAGAAGTCCTCAGCATCATTCCACAGCATGTGGGCCGGATGAAACAGGTGGCTATGGACTATGTTTCAGCCATCACCTGTTTGCTATCTGGGTAGTGTTGATGGAAGCTAATTGGGGAAGTATGTTTGTTATGAAATTGGATTATTCATTGGTGTGAAATTGTGTCAATAACTACATGAGCGGCCCAATAAAGATTTTAGAAGGGATGTGGATGCTGTGACTGCAATATCTGATCTAATAAAGATGTCATTGCCAGAAAGTTGTCTTAGCTCAGGATGTTAAGCCAGCAGAGGAATTTGGTATAAGCTCATATTACATATTGTTCGTCATAATAATTTACATTGGCTCAAGAAAATTACGGACTGTTTTCCTAATTAATGACAGAAATGCTATTGAAGCTTTTAAGTTGGGTTTTTTTACAGTGTACAAAATCTACAGTGTTCTCAATGCAGTTTGTGCATGGGGTAATTTTGTGTTAGCGTAGCCACTTCAGGCTCTTTGTTAGCTTTTGGGTTTTGGGCGGAAGAGAAAGCACAGTAAGGGTTGTAATTATCAGCATAATCAGAGCTAAATATGCCCTAATTACAGCTTTCAGTCAATTATATGCATTTATTTCATTACACAGAGAAAGCAGCCTTTCCAGCTTGCCTACGTGTTCAGTTGCTCAGGCTCCTTCGATGTGGTTTTTGGATTTACATGTTACTCAATCGTAAAAAGTGAATAAAGCATTCATCCAGCGGACAGGACACCCTTGACTGCTGCTTTTAATAACGGCCGCTGCATATTAAAAACACACATTGGCCAGTTTTGAATATCATAGTCATATCATTACTTATAATTCAGTCGCTTTTACAACACCGGTTTGCGCATTTCCTTTGAAATGGAGTATAAAGGGACGATTAGACCCGAATCCATGTAATGAAAACTGTCACTGCTGTCTGCTTGCACCATCTCGCTCTCTCTGTCTCACACACACACACACTCACTCTTTCTCTCTGTATTGTTCTCACTCCTTTGAAGTCATGCCAGATGTTCAGCAGCTCAGGCAAAATGAGAGAACAGAAATAGTCAATCAATGTATGTCAAAAAGTCATGCACACATACAAATAGAAACACGTTAGGAGGCTGAAAAGCACGCATTACTCGAAACCAGTACTCTCTTCACAGCTTTTGGCCTTGGAGGGCCAAAGTTTCATATGGGCCAAAAAGACACAAGAGTAAAGAAAGTGCTGGTGCCTTTCCCAGCATTCAATGGGCAGAAGGCAGGAAACACCCTGCACGGGCCATCAATTCCTCACAGGGCTCACTCACACCTAGGGTGACAATTTAGCATCTCCAATTCACCTGGCCGCATGTCTTTGGACTGTGGGAGGAAACCCACACAGACCACATGCAAACTCCACACAGAAAGGACCCCGGACACCCCAGCTCAGGAATCAAACCCAGGCTCTTCTTGCGGTGAGGCAAAGGTGCTACCCAATGTGCCGCCATGCTGCCCCGATGACTAGTGGATCCAAATTAAGGTCCCAAATGATCATTCCCTGCAATGAAAAATCAGGAGGACTTTATGGAGCATTCCCATAGTAATAAAAAAATATGTAAACACTAAATATAGACACAGTCCTCTTTTATAGAGTACTTTCTGTTGGGATGTGACTATTCCAAACCCTTACCCCTAAATCTCAACTCAACTGTTTTATTATTTGTTTTTAAAAAAGATCTTTTTGTTTCTTTTAAAGTAATATGGAACAATTTATCATGTGTTTCATTTAAAAAAATAAAAAGCTATATTAAAAATATAGTACCCTGAGTTTTAGTCCACACTTGTGGTTTTGGGTACTTGCATGTGTGTTCTTTATAGTAAGTATTCTAGTGCGTCACATTTCCAAAATGTGCATAAATTACAATGTGCAACATGACAGGGGAGGCCCTTTCCTCAGGAGTGAGTGATATGATGTGGATATGGGATATGATTAAGAGTGTCATTGGATTCTACTGATAGGAGAGGGAGATATGAACATCTTCATTTAATTACTCATTCATTCAGTGAATAAATAGTAAGCTAACAAGTTGAATCTTGGCCCCCAGATCTGGTCTTGCCCCTGAAAAATACCTCTGCTTTGGCATTTCTACGTTTTTTTGGAAGACTTTTCATGATGCTTACAAAAGCAAGTCTGCAATTGCTGTAAACCTGCAATAATATCTATACAGGCTCATTCCAGCAAGCATCAGTAGCCACAAAGGCTGCTTTAGTCAGTTTTAATGTCATTTCATTCCAGAGTGTGACATCTGACAGCTGACACTTACAGGAATACGTCTGTATAAATGTTTCACATGCCACGTAAAGGCTTACTCAGGTGTCATGTAGCCTTATGAATGTTGCCCTTCGCTGAAGTGTTACCTGAAGAAGTCAAGTGTAAATCTGTAAGATTCTGGTTTTACGTGTTTTCTAGTTTGAGTACGAGTTCCTGTATGTATTATTACAAAGAAGGAGCTTCAGCTGCTAAACAGACAGTAAACCTTTTATTCCTTTCCGTACGAAAGCAGCGTGTTCTGTTAAAGCTTTATTTAAGTGGTATTTACTACTCTCAGTAATTCAGCATGAACTTAATCATGTGATGTGAGTAGCTGGCCTTCAGCCTACATTACTGCCTATCAGTGGAAAGGTCCAACTAGGATAGCATTAATGCATTAATGATGTTAATGTGAAATACGGTATATACTGTATATTTTGTTGTCCATCTGTTTTGCCTTACTTTGTTACCCTTTCAGTCTGTTCATCAACAGTCAGGACCCCCATAGGACCACTACTGAGCAGGTATTACTTGGGTGGTGGATCATTTTCAGTACTGCAGTGACATGGTGGTGGTGTGTTAGTGTGTGTTGTGCTGGTGTGAGTGGATCAGAGACGACATTGCTGGGCACATCAATGTCACCACCAAAATAATACCTCCTTTGGTGACATTATGTGGCTATTAACAAACAGGGTAAAGGGGGATTAACGAAGTGTGCAGAGAATCAGATGGACTACAGACTGTAGCACTTGCAGAACTATGGTAAGTGGAGCTGATACACTGTGTGTGTGTGTGTGTGTGTGTGTGTGTGTGTGTGTGTGTGTGTGTGTGTAAATTTAGACTTCATTTAAACTCTTTGTAAATAAATATTCACTTTGACTCAGCTGTGCTGAAAACCAAGACTGTTTTCAGGAACTGTTTTTAAGGCTCTGGGGCACTCTACAAAGAACACTGCCTCGTTTTCACCCCTTCTGTGTGGCGCATGTCAAGGAAGGGAGGCTGGCTGAAACTCTGAAAGCACTTCTTAAGTAAACCCTGAGTAATACAAAGAGCACCACGTCATTTGTGTCCTCTCGGAGGTTCACTCTTTCAGATATGTTGAGCGATGGCGTGAAGGCGTGACTGTTGGACAGAGTCGTTCTTCAAAGATCTGAGAAAGAGACATGCGATTAAAGGGAACTGAAGACAACTCAATACAGTACGGCGCAAACGGTTCAGTGTGTCATGTCACCGCCCAAAACCTCAGGACATCAAAAGGATCAGCCTTATCCTGGATAGCAGCTGAGGTGATATGCATGCAGACCTCTGCATGCGCCTGAACCTAGGTCTTGTTTGCTGGAACACTGCCAAACATGTAGGGAATCATTTTCTGCTAGGCCCTGCAGCTACTGTCTCCATACCTCTAACCTTTAGTTAGTTAATAACCCTAACACTCAACATATACCTAACGAACCAGCAGCTCTTATTTCCTGTTAGCTACATTAGCCTCATAGCTCCAGTGCACAACTAAAGAAGCAAACCTGGCACCTAACACATCTTAGGCCCTCTAGCTGGACTCGTTTTACCACAGGGGGTCCGATAATGTCATTTGTGTGTGATTTGATTGGTCAGTTCATACGGGATCTGTTTAATTTCTCCAAATAGCCCGGAGTGAAACATTATCAAGTGGACGTTTATATCGGCATTATGCAACAGGTGCCACACTTCCAACAACAACAACATGGTGTGTGGCTAACTGTTAAATGTGGCACCAAAAAACCCCACAAAGTGACAGTAGACAAGGACACATGTCATCTGCAGCGATTTGAAATGATGGCACATAGTGGGGACTATAAATCAAGCCATAGTGGATTTCAATAGTAAGTAGCTAGGCCATCAGCATTGTGAAGGACCCCACTCATCCCTTACACGGACTTTTTTCACTGCTGCCGTCTGGCAGAAGGTACAGGAGCATCCGTGCTGTCACTGCGCGGTTCTGCAATAGCTATGTCCCGCAAGCAGTCAGACTTTTAAACACCAGAGACTGAACTAGCCCCCCCCCCCACCCATAGCATCTTAAATCTGTCTGCATTCTATTTAGCTATACATTCCTTTACTACCTCAGTGCTGTGTTTCATGTTTCATGCACGTTGTATGCTGTCTACATATAACGTCACAGCATGTTCAATTTCTATGCACCTTATTAACCAATACCTACCTGAATATCTATGCACCTTACACTCATTATCTCTACTCAGTATTGAGTCATATTTATTGTATTTATTGTACTGTCTTGCACGTTGCACTTTCTGCAGTCTGTCCTGTACTGTATTGACTGTATTGTTTTTGTCTGTACTGTATTGTTTTTTGTTCTCGTTTTGTTCCATGTGGCAGCCTTGTCCTGGAGAAAACGTAATTTCATCTCACTGTGTACTTGTACAGAGCTGAAATGACAATAAAAGCCACTTGACTTGACTTGATTCAGGAATTGGGTGAAATTGAGCTCTGTTTTTGCTGTTAGTCTCAGAACGCCAACAAAGAAAATAAACGGAGGCGCCATTTTCGTTATTACATTAGTGTCCATTCGATTCAAGCAGCCCTGCTAATATTGAGGGAGTTTGACTAATTACAGAAAGTATTCCAATCCAGACTTATTGCTTAGCAGACTTGTGAAAACTACAGGCACAGCAGAACAGGGCTGGATTAAACCATAGCAGCTCGGTTTTCCTCTCTTCTCCTCTCCTCTTCTTTCGTCTCCTCTACTCACATTAGCAGCAGTTGTCATGGAGCAGCTGCCCTGTCAGACCACATCAGAGCACTCCTTAATGAACCTTAATGAGCACCTGTGTGTAATTGGTCAGCTCAGCTCAGGGATCGCTGTCCTCTAATGACAGCCGTTTATCTTTCCTCCCTCTACGTTTATGGCCTGCACCTGCCCCTGAACTGGCTTCTGATCTTAGATCAGTGTAATACAGTCACTAGTAATGAGCATTCCAGCTCAGGTCACTTGGTTTAGCTCACCAAATAAGCCAACTCTGTAGGCTCCCAGGCAGCTCTTTGTTTTTGTAGCGCTGCCAGTTTTCCAGTTTTTTGTGTTTCATATTCAAACTAATAGACAAACTGGTTCAGAGGATGTCTAGAAAACCTAGGAATTGTTTTCCCTCTTCTGTCTGTGTGCATTTGTTAAAATAACAGTAACACTTTACAGGACATGTTGATTAACTAACATCAAGTAATGCATTAACAATGGTTAACTAACGCTAAGTAAACAACTGTAGTTGTTACATGTTTGCTTCATATTAGTTAAATATTCAAGTCAAATATATATGATATGTACCAATGGGCCCTAACATTAAGACATGCATGTCTTACGTGCTCATGGTCCCTCACCTGCTGCCAAAACAGCTCCCATCTGCCCTTAGCATGGGCTTTACAAGACCTCTAAAGCTCTCCTGTGGTTTCTGGCACCAAGACATCAGCTGCAGATCCTGTATGGTGCAAGGTGGAGGCACCATAGATCAAACTTGTTCCAGCATTTCCAACAGATGTTGAATTGGATTGAGATCTGGGGAACTGGGAGGGAACACCTTGAAGTCTTTCCTGAGCAATGTGTACAGTGTGGCAGGGTGCATCATCTAGCTCAAAGAGCTGGCTCATTCTTGAATGGCACATCACTCGCAGTCATGTTCAGGTAAGCCTTTTTACAAGAGCCATGAAATGCAGTTTACTCCTGTTTTGGGGGCCCCTCGGTTAAACTATCCTTTTTTTTTCTTTAGCAGCGTTAAAAGACCCTCAACCTCCAAAAAACTTGTTGCACCCAGAAGGAAGTGTCGGATTGCAATGCATGGGGTGTCGGCTCTCATGCAGCTTGAATATTTTCACGCAGTTCCAGCAGATTTTGCGGTAGGGATGGAGGTGACACCAGGCCTTCTGGACATGTG
>CM067475.1:40560788-40571695 GCA_034552555.1 Semaprochilodus insignis | reverse complement strand
AGGCCTGGTCCAACAAGTAAAATTTGGGATAGTCATAAAAAGAATGCACTGGTGGGCTCAGAAACACCACTAGAATTCTTTCCATGGTGAAGAAAATCCCCTTCGTAAAAGCTGGCCAGACTAAGCCCACCCTCCAGGACGGAGGTGTATATGTGTCAAAGTCAATCATCAAGAGAAGACTTCGCCAGAGTAAATACAGAGGGCTTACCACACCATAGGCAACCATAGGTAAGCCTCAAAAACAGCATCTGAAAAAAGGCTGTGCGGTTCTGAATGTTATGGACAGATGAGATAAAGATAAATCTGTACCAGAATGAGAGCAGGAGGAGAGTATAGAGAAATAAAGGAACTGCTCATGGTCCAAAGCATACCACCACATCTGTTAAGCATGGCGGAGGTAGTGTTACGGTGTGGGCATGTATGGCTGCCGATGGAACTGGTTTCCATTGGATGGTACGACTGCTGACAATATGACTACTGACATTTCTAGAACGTCAAGAAAAGCTAGAGTCGTTTTCTCGCACCGTTCCACCCATTTTAAGTGTTTGATTCATCCTCCAGTTTCTTATAATGTTTGTGGTTAACAGTAATAAGACACACTAGGTCTTCAGTCCAGCTAGTGACATAATAACCAATGGGAGAGCTTGCTTGGCTGTATTTACCCAGATACCATAAAATCCCAATAGGATCATTTTCTATTAGGTGTGTCCTTTCGTTTACAAGAAAACTTAACGATGAAATAAGAGATAATCAGAATAAAACCTTAAAAATGACAAAAATTACAGACATCGGAAGACCCCCAACCGCGGTGTGAAGTTTAGAGAACGTGCCCATATCGATACCAATGAGGCTGTACCCTGTCTTTGGTGCATTCAGACATTTTACATACACATGGTAGGCCTAAGGCTGGGTTTCAGAGTGGCATATCACTAGTCAGTACATTCCTTAAAACCATGTGCACCAACAGTGTTAGCAAAGTCATAAAACTGCCACGTCACAAATGATCAGTATGGATTATCAATGAACAGTATGTATATCCACTGGGATGGACCTATGCCGGCAGGTTGTGTTCTTCTTCATATTTCTTGAGCCCAAACCAGCCTAGCCAGCAGGACCGTGTACATGAAGCAAGCCATGAACAGAGCTCTACAAACACCAACCAGGATGGCTTTGTAGAGCTACATCTCAGGTGTAACTGGCCAAACATGGCTAAACCTAACAAACAGCAAGATAGTTCTGTTCCTGTGTGGTTCAGTATCGCCACAGAGTTTCAGGTAGTGGGAGTTGAGATGTCCAGATGAAGTGTGTTGGAGTGTGATTTTACGCCTCTGTCTCAGGCCGTGCCATAAGAAGTGGCACCAGTGAAGTGGCTGAGTGTGGAAGGGCTGCCAGGAAGATTCACTGCTTCCAGCGTATCAAATAAATGTCATTCTGCTGTAATTTACTAGCTCAAATGGCATCTTTTGAAAGTGGAGATCAATAAATCATAATTGTTCTTTGTGGCAGTTGTGTTTCTCAAGGTGTTTGTGACGTCTAGAAGCAGTGACATCAACAGGAAAACCTGCCAGCACCAGATTTTTGTGGTGGGCTCTGACGTGTGCCACGTACATCCAGTTCCACTCAATAGACATTTAATGACATTTGCATTGTTTTGAGCCAGTAATCCTGCTCATACTTCATACTTTTACTTGCATATAGATTTCATGTATAAACACACTACACACACACACACACATGCACACACACACACACACACACACAAATAAATAAGTACATGTACGTACGGTTGCTTACATGTACATTTTGGCATCCAAATTTTGCTTTTCTGCTAATACATTCTTCTCCAAGCAGAGTTTTAACACAGAGTGGGCCATCCTTTTGATGTTGTGGTGTTTTTTTGGTCCATCATTTTCAATGAAATATCAAATACAAGAGCTTTATGTTCGGAGCTACAAGGCTAATGCTGTACTGGAAGCCGGTATTCTGCAGGCAAATACATGCTATAGAGTGTAGATTATGATATCTGTTTGTTTGTTTGTTTGTTTGTTTTTATAAATAACATAATCTTTTATTTGTTTTCATGTTTAATATATAGAAGGTATCGGCTTATAAACGTAAACAAGAAACATGAACATAATCATAGCATATGTATGCCTGCGTGACATGCGTGTAAGCAAAGAAAGGTTTTATTGTGTTAGGGAGGCGGAATCTGACACAACACCTGTTGTCTATAATGGTTGCCCCCAGCATTCTGCCTTCATTTTATAGCTCACAGTAAGTCACACTGTGCTCTAAACCACATCAGTAAGTCTGCACAACTTTAATGAAGGCCTGGATGTGTTTTAAGCAGGTGGATAGAAGTTTTGGGGATCTGTTTGTTTGACTACTTACTTCTAGTGCTCATTGGCAATGTTAGCACCGGTGTCAAACTAAATAGGATATATAGGACAGCAAACCTGTCTCAGGGTGGAGTGGACAGGTGTGTTAATTTGATTTCTCGACAAACCATTCAATCAAAACTTTGTTAGGTTACGTTTATATGGTTATGTTTAACAAAATGATATTTGTTTCAGAGGAAAACACCGTAGCCCAACACCAGACTGATGGAGAAGTATTCCAACCAGACTTCACTAAGCATTCTGTACTGCACGGACATGGACATGTCAAAGTCTGGGGCTGTTTCCTTACAGTGCTGTTGGATGGCTAGTTTTCAGTAATGGGGTCATGAACCAGACAATCTGGATGCAAACCTGCTAGTCTGCAAATAAACCACTTGAGTGATAAGAATCTGAAAGACACCCGCCATCTTCTGAAAGCATGTGGTCTTTCTAAACTTCCAAAATGAAAGTGACAGTTTTAAAATGGTGTTTAGACTAAATATCGCTTGGTTTAACATTTTTCCTTATACATACACAAGCACAAATATCCAGATATGGGGTGAATGTATACATATATATAAGCACTTCTTGCATTCTCTCTCTCTCTCACACACTCTCTCTCCCTCTCTCTCTCTGTCTCTCTCTCTCTCTCTGTCTCTCTCTCTCTCTCTCACACACACACACACACACACACACACACACACACACACACAAAACCCTAACCTTACTCTTAGCCTGACCTTAAAGGGGCATTATGTAATAGATTTACTTTACTAAATCATAAAATACCCATTTTATATCATCAGAGTTTAAAAACTCTACAGCCAGTGTGTTGTCCTTTGATCTTTCCTTACCAGAGAGGAAAGTCTGTTTGTGTTTTAGGCCTGTGATCCCGCCTACTTCCACTCCAGGTCGCCAGATATGATACAAATTGGAAAGCAAACCAACTTACAAACTAACAAACTAACTTTAACTTACCCTTACCTTACTGTACCTTACCCTTACCTTACTGTACCTTACCCTTACCTTACATTAACTTACCCTTACCTTACTGTACCTTACCCTTACCTTACTGTACCTTACCCTTACCCTATCTTTACCCTTACATTTACCTTACTTTACCTTAACTTACCTTACATTACCTTACCCTTACCCTACCTAACCCATGACTTACAAGTTGGCCCCCGCAAGATCAAAAAGTCCCCACAACATGAGTATATGAACAGGTTGATCCTCACAATGTGTTTTAATCCTGACGCCCCCAACCAAGATACGCATACACACACACATTAACTCATTATTAACTAAGTAGAGTGATAGTGTGGCCTGTTCCTTTAGGTAAAACCATGTTTTCCTGAAAGCAGGCTATGATTTGCCTAAAATGATTTGCTCCACCCCTCGCCACACATTCTTACAGCAATCACTGTAATGAAACCCATGGCACCTCCAGAGAAAATAGACCAGACGGACAAACAGGAAGCAGCTGTTGCCAGGGAAACAGGCAGGCGGGCAGCGTGGGAGAGATTGTGAGGTAAGACAAGAGGAGAAAAAAGAGAACAAGCGGGGAAAAAAAGAAGGAGGAGAAGGAACAGGAGAGCGAGGCTATGCTGATGAGACTTAATTACATTCTGCCTAGGAAGAAAAAGAGGAAGTGTGTTTCTGTGTGTGTGTGTGTGTGTGTGTGTGTGTGTGTGTGTGTGTTTGCACACGCGCGCATGCGTGAGTACCTGCATGGCCGTGAATAGCATAACTGACGCAAAACATGACAGGCTGGTTCTGAAGCCTTGGCAACTATGCTTTTATATCTCAACCCGTCATATTCTCTCTCTCTCATATACGTACATATCCCACCTCCCTCGCTCTTTCCCCCAAAAGTATCTCAGAATATGACATTATATGTCTTGTTATATAAAATATGGCTGTCACGATTACTTGATTAAAACAAGTTATCATTTTTAAATTGACCCTATCAGGTAGGCCCAAGTGATTATTTGGCATGATGATTATGTAAATCATTGCTGTAATAAGAAAAGGTCGTATCTCCAAAATGGGAACTAGACCATTACTAGAATAGAAGATTTTATTATTATTATTTTATGTTCTCTGGAGCATTTCTGTTGGTCCATTCATCTGGAAATGTGCACTCCATGTAAAGGGAAGTTGGCTTTTTTAAAACAGTAAGTAGATAAATTAATAAATAAACGGCATTACAATGTTTTGTATGTGGGTATCTGTCTGCCCCTTTACATCAGGTTTTGTTTGTTTGTGGCATGTTGTTTATGTTTATGATGATTAGTTATGTTTTGAGCCTTGCCCACAGGTTCAGGACTTTCAGCGCAGACACTTTGTATCATGGTGGAAGATACAATGTGGTTTTTACCGCAGCAGCATATTTTAAAATGGCTGTGACACTTCTTATCGCGGTAGGGGAATTTGACTTGCCCATATTGCCCAATTTGACTTGTCGTGGACTTTACATCGAGACTAAACAGTTTGATCTGGCCATGAGCTGTGGCTATTTGATTTTGCGATGAACTTATGACTTTGTAACACGACTTGGGACTTGGGCCTTTAGGACTCTGTCTTTTAAGGCCTTTAAGCCTAAGACTTTACAACGTGACAGCAGAGACAACAGAGAGTTTGACTGGGCTGCAAGCCGGGTACTTCACTGGGCCATGATTCTGAGACTTCACAGCCTGACGGCAGTTTGACTGGACTTAGATTAAGGGACTTTACAGCATGACAACGGAATTTGATAGGGTAGTGAATATAGCACATTGGAGTACGACTTTGGAGTTTGACTAGGCCACAAGTTGGGGACTCTACGTAACAGGAGAGCTTTATTCAGCAGTACGCCTATGGTTTTTGCGCGACAGCATAGTTTGATTGGGCTGTAACCCAGGGACTTTGCAACGTGGCAGTGGAAATTGATTGGACCACGAGCTTAGCAATGCAACAGCAGAGTTTGATTGAACCACAAGCTGATTACTGGTTTTCTCTCTGCCCACTGTGCGTGTGTGTGTGTGTCTATGTGTGTTTGGTAAGTTTGCAGTTATTTGAAATTCTAAAGGAATTCAGAAAGGCCATATATGAATGAAACTTTAATTGTTTGATGTGTTTTAGAAACTCAAACTGTCCAAAATATCAGTATCAGTACTTGACAGTTCATTTATTTGTTTACATTGGGAAATCACTTATTCATTTCTTCACTTCGGTTCTTTATCATGCAGATGCCTCTGCTCTAATATACATAAACATGTGACTCTGTCATCAGTCACATGTTTATGCGTGTTAATAAATCAGACTAAAGATCATAGGAAGGGAACATGGTCAGGCATGTGTTTCTGGAAGGGTTGTGCAAGAAGCTGTAGGTTTGCTATTCACGCCCAGCCTCTCCCCAACACGCCCACACAAACACGCACGCGCCCGCACTCCCCCAAACCAAACCTGATTCTGTCAGATTTCACTCACCTCTCTTTGATCCCCAACCCACACAACCACTTCCACACCTTTTCACTTTATACGACTACTACACGCGCTCTCAGTCTCCCTTACATAAACACTTGCTTTTATACCTTGTCTGTGAATTTTTATACCTATGATGACCATTAAATACAAGCTATTATTTTTCATGAGATATTTATAAATAAGATGGAGGAGGAGGAGGAGGAGGAGGAGGAGGGCAGTCAAAAGAAAATAAGATACAGAAAAAAGTGGAGTTCTAATGAAAACACAATGCAAATAATACAGATAATTAAAAGATACAGAGAAAATGAGACTCCTAACAACTGTGTAAGACCTGGTAGACCTCCATAACGAGCAGCATCAGTTTGAGAGATAGAGGAGAAAATCAAGCTCTACTCCTGCTTCATATGTGAAATCATCCACGGTCTAAAACTGAAAAACATATTCAAAATACCATTTTATTTTATCAAATAAAATTCTTTAAAAAGTCAAATCAAGACAGGAGAAGGGTGGGCACGCAGGGAAGGCTGGAGGCTGTTGTTAAACCTACATATCATTGATGTCAAGCGATTAAGTTATACATGGCAGTGGGTTACCTGTTTGTGTGACCTTTATGACTTTATTCATAATCATAACATCAACCCACCTGTTGAACTTGGGGTTTTACACACATCGGTGTCATGGCTGGGTGTATTTACGTATGCATATAGTGGGTTTTTTCAGTGTTTTGCAAGGGGACAGAGATTGACAAACTTTGACATGTTGCCATACAATACCAGTGTCCATGTGCATGTTATCACAACCCATTAAGAGATATCTTATCAGCAAAAGGTCTAATTATCTCTAACATAGTCAAACAGCCAAGACATGTCTGAGGTTCGCTTTTTTACGTCTGCACTTGAGCTACGAGGCTAAAGCAGCCATTAAGTTATGGAGGCTTATAACCCACTAATTAACTTTCTGTAAATGTTAATCTGCATTGGTTATTCATCACACAGCTAGTTCAAACCAGGGCAAGTTAAGTCATTTCAGATTGCCTCACAGTGCTGTGAAAAAGTATTTGCACCCCTTGACGTGTTCTATGATTGCATATGTGTCACAATTAAATATCTTAAAAAAAAAAAAAAAAAGATAAACTGAGTAAACACAAAATTCACTGGAAAAGGTTACTGCCCTCCTAATTACTCAATCAGCCAACTGACTGAATTTAGTTAGGTTCCATTAAACTAGACACTCCCTGGCAAGCAACACAGCAAGACAATAATCCAAAGTACAAGAGCAAGTCCACCTGAGGCCCAAAAGAAACAAAATGAAGGTTTTGGAGTGGTCTATTCAAATACCACTGGGATGCTGTGGCTGTGTAGCTCTAAAGCACTGCAGTGTGGCTTATTTATAGCAATTCTGAAAAGAGGAGCGGAACAGAAGTCCTCCACAGCAGTGTTAATGACCGATCTCCAGCTATAGGAAGCATTGAGTTTCAGTTGGTTGCATAAAAGTGGCATAATCAGTTATTAAAGAACAAGGGAACTTAATTTGTGTTTGCTTTCTAATTAGGTTAATCTGGTTCCTACTGGAAGACGGTAAACATGTACTAAGTGTTTGAATGAGGTCTCGATGACCAATAAATTACCAACATAATTCCCCATATTTCTCTCCTCTCTTTGTGTAATGCTTGCATAAGACTGGAATCTCTTGTCCCAATCCCCCAAAGTAAAAAACAGAGTCTGAGAAGGTTAGTAAGCCAAAGCTAACCAAGCAGAACCAAAAGCTCGCAAGCTAGACCACCTGTCTGTCCCTGTCTGTCGCCCATTCATTCGTTTATGCATGCTCCAACACGAGCCCATATTTATCAAGCATTTTAAAGTAAGAACACTGATCTGAGATCAGGTTTCATCAGTTCATGTAAATCTAAGCATTGTTATATAAAAGCTGTAAGCTGACCCCAGATCAGCATTCTTACTCTAAGAAATTTGATAAATATGGTCCGTTGTTTGTCCATCTGTGTGCAGGTCTGTTCATCTGTTTGTCTTTTCCTTTGTGCCTTATGTCATCTTTCCCTTTGGCTGTCCGTCCGTCCATCTGCACGTTTGTTTCTATAAATTACTTTTTTTTTCAATTACCGTCACATAAAAGCTGGATAATGATTTTTGGTCAGTATGAGGGGCCGAGCATGCTAGTAGTGCTGGACAAGGAGCTGTCAATCAACCTGCTCATTAGGCACGCCCACAAAGCTCTCAGATAAGTCTGATCAGTGGTTTATAAGCCATGTTTTATCATATTTATAGCTTATATTTTTCCTTCAAGCTTTGCTGGATGTTTAGTAAGTTCAGTGAAAGTTTAGTATCATACAACCATTTTACTATGTTACTCTGTGCTCCCTGGGGCTTTATGTTTAGAGGGGGCTATTACTTTTTTCACACAGGTGATGATATTACCTTGCATTTTGTTTGAGGATCTGAAACCATATGGTGTGATACATATGTGAAAATAAAAGCAGGGACACTTTTTCACCACACTGGGCTTACGTGTCTTCTGACTAGAATGGAGTGAAATGGATGTATGTATGTACGTATGTATGTATAGCTAATGCCAGTAGTAGCAGGCAGCTTGGAGCCTGAATTGCCTATCCATTTGTCCTTACAGTGACTTTAATTAAGCTGTACTACCAGCAGCTCCTGACTCATTGCTGTACTAATGGCAGCCAACACCTAGCAGGCTTCTAGGCAAAAGCCTTAGCTTTCCCAGAATCTCATGTGCTTAGAGACTTTCCCTGCAGAGATGTGCTTTCTCTTTTTCCACATTACCTTATCTGCACAGAAGCCAGGATTCCGCTGCAGAGGCTGATTTCAGGTGTTACAATCATTAACTGGCCGTTCGTTGCTTCTATTCTTGGATCTTCATGACATATTAGACAAAAGGCTGAAGGAGTTTAGAAACCCTGCTTAGAAACAACACACAGGTACACTGTTTGATAAAGGCCTGTCACCTTTCATAAGTGTTGTACATAATTATTGACTACTTGTGCTAATAGGTAGTGACCGTTAATCAACTTTTTTGAACATACTCAAACAGGCTTGGAAAAAAAAAGTAACTGGACTGGACCAGAAATGGGAGTTCCAGAAACTTGTTCAAAGTTGTATTTGAACTATGGTCATGCATCACGTTGACACGTCCAGTGTTTCAGTAAGTGATCAACTGCTGACAGACTGCGTACACTCATATCACCCAGTCCTGTGCAGGAATGAAAATGATTTTACAGTGAATGTCTCAGATGCACTCTCACATCTCCATTCTAAACTCTATCTGGTCCTCCTAAAGCCTGTGGTGAATGAGATTGCTCCGATAATGTCCTTTAATAGCAGTAGTGGAGAGTTCAAGAGAAAGCCACAGATTACCCGGGTACAAAGGGTGTTGATTTCCTGCTCTACACAGATGAATGTGTATTCTGCAGAAAGTCAGAAAAAAGGGAAAATTATCATTTACGCACATCTCAGACTGCGCATACACATTTACCTACAGACGCACATGTTTTCTCTCCTAAAGTGTCAGTCACATAAAAACAAAACCCTGTATTTATTTACTGGATTCCACAGAGACAGTTGCAGTTGCATTTATGTCATACAGTTAATGCATGTGGCACCATTAATGATATACCCTGACCGGCCACTTCTTTCAATACGCCCCCACATTTTATCAGCTTCACTTACCATAATTACAGACTGCACTGCATCTGTTTCTCTGCACACTTTGTTAGCCCTCTTTTACCCTGTCCTTGAATGGTCAGGATCCCCCAGGACCACCACAGAGCAGGTATTACTTGGGTGGTGGATCATTCTCAGCACTGCAGTGACACTGACTGTGGAGTGTGTGTTATGCTGGTAATGCAATGCAATGAATCTGTGTACACAAAGTGCATATTGTGTCAACCTAAAGGAAAACAGAATTGCAATGTGTTCTCAATCATTGCCATTGCTATATTTTCCATGCTCCAGCGCAAGACAAAATCGCTAAAAATACAAGAGATAAGCAAGTGAAATTATTACTTCACAGGAAATCTTAAAATAGTTTAGTTCCAGTGATGAAATGAGTAGGCTTTGATAAGTGGTCAAATGCAGTCCCTTATGCCTTCGATTAGTTGTCAGCATGACAGTGTTTAAATCTGAAGCTCCAATTATGGCTAATAGATGAAACTGTGGATATTTAAAAGTGAGGTTCTGTCTTCTAGAGTTTGTTGTTTTCTACCCATCCAAAACCAAAGTGTTGTTGTTGTTGTTGTTGTTGTTGTTGTTGTTGTTGTCAGTTTTCTTTGATTTGGTATTTTCTGTAGCCTTTTACCATAAAGGCTGAAACAGGCTTCAGCTCATGTTACTTCAGTATATTAAAGGTTGGTCCTGAACAGACGTTGTTCAGGCCTGCCGTGACAATATGTTTTTGGCTTTGATGATTATGTCTAAATTTTCTTGAATGCTTTATACTATACATCAATATGCATGTTCCATGTCAGATTGTATAACGACCGCGGCCCTCAGTAGTCTATTTCTACAGTAGTCTATTTCTACTATGTGCAATAAAACTCAGTAGTCTATTTCTATTTCTACTATGTGCAATAAAACTGCTTACTTTATTTATTACTGCTCTAGTGCTCTACTATGTGCAACACCCAAATTCACCATGCATAGCATAATCTGTTTACCATCACCATGTGCAATGTTTCCTCTGGCCTTAGTCTTCTGGATTTAAATTTTTAGTATTTTGTTTATATTTTCTGTATTTTTTGTATATGTAGATCTTATTTATTATTTGTATATTTCCAGACACTTCTGTTCTTTCCTCTGTGCTGCTGTAACATTGTAAATTTCCCCACTGTGGGATTAATAAAAGATTATCTTATCTTATCTTATTTATATATGGAATGAATTTCGGTACATATGGAATGGAATTTGCTTCTAATTTGGGCATATATCAATGTTGATTGTATATATATCAGTGTTCATTACATACATACCAAAGTTCATTCATTAAATATTTCCTGTTTGGCTTGCCATATATATATATATATATATA
>CM067475.1:40539800-40555141 GCA_034552555.1 Semaprochilodus insignis | reverse complement strand
TGTGTGTGTGTGTGTGTGTGTGTGTGTGTGTGTGTGTGTGTGTGTGTGTGTCTATGCCGCTGAGAGGGAGGAAGTCGGCACACTTTGTTTGTCATAAATCAGAGAAAAGTGTTTCTTTGAAGCATATGGAAGATCTTTGCGTTTACTGTAATGTGTGTATGTGTGTGTGTGTGTTTGTCCACCACGGGCTTCATCCACAGCCAGAATCATTAAACCATTGAGCAAATTTATTTTCCTGGAAGCTACATAAAGGAGTTGTGTTTCGATCATTACTTCAGGAAGCTTTTTATACTGAAACATTACTGGAATTCATTCCCTACTCACCAATTTTATTAAATACGGAGCCTAAATGAAAGCATCTGAGTTTATCTTCGGGGGTAGGGTGGGTGGTTGTGTATTTGAAAGCTATTTACACAAATACCATGTGGCTGCTAATTAAGGCTACCAGGAATCTAACCCCACTCGAAGTGTAATTAGTCTAACACTAGTCGGCTAACAGCCACATAAAAGTCACACAGGATAGTTATAGTGTATCCTCTCTGGTTTCTGTTTGTATGCACTCGACATGAACAAACGCATGTGGACACCTGACCATTACATCAATATGAGCATCATATCGTTCCAAAACCATAGGCATTAGCAGGTCCCCTCACAATCAGCAGCCTGTCACACATACAGCAAACTGGTGCCACATATTTGATTGCATATAATTGTCTACAGTGTCTCTGTATGCTGTAGCATTTACCTTACCCAGGCCCAATCCCTGATAAGCAGCCCCAGATCATTATCCCTCCTCCACCAAACTTTACTGTGGGCACTATGCATTCTTGTAAGTAGTATTTTCAGGCATTTACCAAACCAAAATCATCCATAACAAATTTATTGAGCTCAATAATTAGGAAGGGTGTCCATGTAATTATAGTGACCATATAGCGTACACCTGTCATGTCTTTAAGAACAAAGGAAAAGGATTTTTCATTTAGCCTGATAACGTAAGCCCAAAGTCAAGCCTCTCCAATAGGAGCTGAGGCACATTCCTATTGCATTTACATTTACATTTACGGCATTTAGCAGACGCTCTTATCCAGTGCGACTTACAGCCGTGCTTAGCGTTCTGTCAGATAATGTTTCCCAGCTAGTATAAGTAAGTTAGGAGTCTAAAACTCACCCAGAGCTCAGACACTGCCCGAACAAGAGCCAGTGCTGCTACCTAGAGAGAACAATACACAGACATATATAGCATAAGTGCACTACCTGGGGCAGTCCTCATCCTTGGGTTAGCCTCATCTGGCTAACTAAGGAATCCTGCTTTGATAAAAACCTCCCAGACAAGCTTCCAGACTAAACACATTAACAGAGCATGAAAGGAACTGTGTAACTGTACCATATCATGGCTGTTGTTGGCAGAATATTCACCAGAACATTTGATCATGAGTGTTGTATTGCTTTAACCTTAGTTTAACCGCAAAGGGAAGGTAACATAAGCCTTAAACATCCTGTTAAACGCTTGTTTTCAACACTGATAAGGTCCTCTGCCTGCAGCTTAGAGTAGAGCCACCATTGTTGTTTCTTAGCAACCAGTGGTCAGAGGAGTGATGCGGGGATCATCATACCCAGTTGCACAACTACTGGGTGGGCAGGGGGACCCATAGCGACAGGGCTCCCTAAAATCTTTATTTGTCCCCTTTACGTAGGTACTGACACAATTCCACACCAATGACTCACAGAAGTCAGACAGCTCTGGCGGCCATCACACTCAAATTCATGACGCACCTCTTCCATAGTAATTGTCTTCAAACAGCTCCTTCACAATCTGCACCTCGTTGTTTTAAAATCTTGATATCGTGTCATCATCATAGGTCGATAATATATTGATGAGCCAAAACATTATGAACGATTACCCTCTAAACATTTACCTATCAGCCGAATGATGTTTATTATCTTGTAATAACAGCACATGTCAGAGGTCTGGGATATCTGGGTGTTGGATGTTGGAAAAACGGTGCAGGTGTGAAGACCTGTGCAACTTTGACATTGGTCAAATTGTTATAGTCCATCGACCGGGGAGGAGCATCTCTACAACAGCGTAACTCATGGGCCGAGTCAGCAGTGGTGGGTACCTACCCACAGTGGTCTGGGGAGGGACAAACTATGTTGGGCACACTGATGGACAAAGCTAATGAAGGCTACCCTGTCTGGTCTGAACTGGGCTACTGCTGCACAGAAATCTGAAATCATGGTTATGGAGGAAATCCGTCACAACTGCAGTGCATCCCATCCTGATGTGTATATGACAGCGAAGTCACAGACCTGTCAGAATGCCCATGCTAACCCTGTCCACCATTACAAAAGCCTACAATGGGCAGTCAAGTGTCCGAAGCGGACATTAGAGCAATGAAAGAAAGTTGTCTGGTCCAATGAGTCATCTTCCTTTCACATCATGTGGACAGCCAAGTACAGGTGCACTGTTCACCTGGGGCAGTGATGGCACCAGTACATACCTGCTACCTACATAAATATCGCAGTGGACCAGGTGAACCCTTTCACGGAGCAGTGTTCCCCAATGGCAGTGGTCCTTCCAACAAGAGAATGCACCGTTCCACACTGCACACAGGAATGGTTTGAGGAACATGATAAGGAGTTCACGGTTTTGTCCTGGCCTACAAGTTCCCCAGATGTCAATCGAGTCCAGCATCAGTGGGATGGGCTGGAACAACAAGTCTGGTCTACAGCAGCTCCACTTCAAAACTTCCAGGGCATAAAGCACATGCTGCTAACGTCTTTGTACCAGAGCTCACAGGTCTCCTTCAGAGGTCTTGTAGAGACCGCGGAGGATCAACAGCATATTAGACAGGCGGTCATAATGAGCATAATTTCCGTCAGTCTGTGACACACGGTTGTTGTGAATGGATGTAAACTTTTTATTAGACAGGTGGCACGTCAAAGAGCTAAATATTATGCTTTGCAATCCAAGCAGGTAGTCTAACGTAAACATTTATGTTAACGCTAAATGCTATGGAGCGGAGTGGCATGCCTTGTTGGCATCCACTTGTTTGAGACAAAACAGTAATATGTAAACAAGTAACATGGTAAGTAAACATTATATTGTCTTATTGTAGTCGCTGGAAGTAGAGGAGGGCAGGTTCCAGTGTGCTGTTAGTCATGTGCTCATATTTTTATGTATTTATTTTTGAAGAGCTTGTCTGCTTCAAACAACACAGAATTGTACTGAATGATTCGTATTGTAGTATCCCACTACCGGCTCATTCGGCCATGAACGCATGGGAGGCATGGCCATGTGGAGCAGTGAGCACAGAGCACCAGATGTAGGGCCTTGGAAGCAGAACAAGAGACTTAAAACATGCAAATATTTGGGACTGTAAGCTCAAAGGTGTTTCAATGTGTTGCTCGTGCTGTTCTGTGCTGGGCTATGGGGCTGTTTAGACAGGTGTTTGTCTACTGTCCTGTTAAAGTGAGAGGCTATTAATGACCTGTCTGCTATCTCAGCCACTCAGGAATGCTGGGTAGTGGTCTTTGCTGTTGCATTATGTGTCTTGTGATTATTACAACAGCCCCCTTTCTCTGTTTCAACTAACCCTAGTGTTTGCACTCACTCTGCTTTCTGCTGTATTGTTCTTTAGTCGTACCTGCTGGCAAAAAGGCTTGTATTTTGATTTGTACTGAAGAGTGTTGGTAGGTTGTGTAAATATTTGAATCTTGATCAAATATGTTTCAAATTATTAAGTAAAAACCAAATGGCCTTAGGTTGTCTTTCACTGTCTTCTGATATTTTTGGCCCCAAATTAGGCTACAGCTCTGGAAAAATGTAAGAGACTGCCTCAAAATGATCAGTTTCTTTAGTTTTACAGTTTCTGGGTTTGTGTTGGACGAAAATGAGCAGTTCTGTTTTATTCTATACACTACTGGAAACGTGTCTCCCAAATTCCAGATCAAATATTGTATTTA
This sequence comes from Semaprochilodus insignis, assembly GCA_034552555.1. Lineage (NCBI taxonomy): Eukaryota > Metazoa > Chordata > Actinopteri > Characiformes > Prochilodontidae > Semaprochilodus > Semaprochilodus insignis. The sequence goes on along the minus strand of CM067475.1, from coordinate 40,551,175 downwards.
GATCTGTTTATTTAGAAAATCACTAATGACGCCTCCAGAAGCCTGTTTTTTGAACCATGCTCACTGTGCATTTCACCCCAGCCACCGCTCGCCAGGCTTTCTGTAGGTCACTTGAGGTCATCTTACGGTGGTTAAGTGACATTGGAATGAGGTGGCGCTCATCATGGTCAGTAGAGAGTGGTTTTGGCCCTCTACCAGTCTGTAGCTGTGTTGTCCTGTGTGTTTGCTGCTTGACCTTGTTCTTATGAACCAGACGCTCACTGTATCTGCCAGTAAAGCTAGAACCCAACCTTCTGTTCTTCACTAAGAACCTGCTGTACATGTGGAGATGCTGTTTTAAGAAGAACTGGAGTGGGCTCTTATTTATTTCCAGAGCTGTTTATCTAGAGACCCATAAAATGCTAGGTACGCAATTGATCATACCTGTTGAATGTTCAACAAATCAGATTTTGTGGTTAGACATGAGAATAAGTTAACACATCCTCTGCAAAGAAAACACATCTGGAAATTTTCATGCTCAGTTACTGTTTATTTTGATGGATTTTTGCGGCCTGTGCGTAAGTCATGGCATCTTTTTCCTCTTACATGCTGTATGTTTTTCCCGATGTTAAACTCGACCGATAAAATGATTTTCTGCTATAATATTGACGGGTCATATGTGATGTGTTGGTCTCTTGTGTACGGCTGCTCATGTGCCTGTGTGTGTGGGTGTGTGAGGAGCACAGTGGAGTTTCTTGTCAGAAGATGAGCTCACAGTCACGCATTGTTTTGAACAGAGAGTGTTGTTTATGAGCAGCGATGGGCAAAACGCCACTGACAGCCACTGGCAGCCGCCACTGTGACCTTTGACAGGTGACGCTAAATGGGCCACGCTAAACCTCAGCAAACCACGCCGTTATCTCGCCACTCGCTAATGCTTCATTAGCCTCTGCCTTCCACGAGACATGCACTGGAAGTCGAAGCCTTGACAGAGCTTCAGCACTCATAATAGCTATAACTCACTGTAATAATTGCGATGTGTAATTGTTGTGGTTTGCTCATGCGCCTGTTACCATGGCGACCTCCTCTTAGCCACCTAGTAATTATTGCCTGTTATTTGCTTTTGGTTTGTTGTTTGTGACCGATTCTTTTGGCTGCGTGAAATAAACCTCCTTGATTCTGTTCAGCTAACTGATATTGAAGATACGTTGGTTGCATGCAAGTTACATCCTGAGGTTGCTTTATGCCATGAAATGTACATGCATTAAATGAGTAAGTTGCACAATGTGAAATGTCCTGCAACTCATCTCCAATATTGTTATTAAACTATAGAAGTATGTTATATCTGGCTGACTTGGCTGAGCTTCAGATGGAGCCAGAAATAATCTGGACACCCTAATAGAAACAAAGCTGCTGGTCACCAGCAAAACCTTTGTGTTTTAATGCTGGCATGCTGCTTGACCAACATGACCATGCTGGGAGACCAGCTAAACCAGCTCCAGACCAGCACTATACCTACTTAAACCAACTGAAGCATAGACAGCCTCGTGGCCAGTGCCTTTTTTGATATTCAGAAGGCCAAAGCCAATCTTGGGCCAACAAATATGTATGACAATAGCACGTTTTAACAACAAACATCTTCTGAGTGAACAACTGAAGTGGGATCAGACTACACAAATTTAGTCCGAATTTGACACTATTTTGTTGCAGTCAACACATTTCCACTGTTGGTTGGAAATATGAGTGTTGGGAACATGAAACAGGCCGTGTAGTGTGACATAACCAAGGAACAGCGATGTGGTATCTGGATACCCCCACAAGAAGTTGTCATCTCTTGTCCAGTTTGTCATCTCCAGCGACGAGAGAACAAAGTGCTCTCTGACGCACATATGTAAACATGGCGAAGAGAAAGAGCGATGCTACGGATGCAGAAGTCAGATGGAACAACGAGCCACAGATCACAGCCACATTCTTGTATCTACACTCACTGTCCATTCTATCAGCTCCACTTACCATACAGGAGCACTTTGCACTTCTACAATTCCAGACTGTAGTCCATCTGATTTTGTGCATACTTTGTTAATCCTTTTTTCACCTTGTTCTTTAACTGGACCCCCACAGGACCCCCACAGGACCACCACAGAGTATTAATTGGTATTACCTGGGTGATGGATCATTCTCAGCACTGCATTAAGACCATGGTGGCATGGTACTGTTTGTTGAGTTGGTATATGTAGATCAGACCCAGCATTGCTGCTGGAGTTTTAAACACCGGGTGATTGGCGGCTCCTTGACCCTTCTCTACAATGACCTATGAACTTGCACGAAAACATGAACGATGATTGGTCAGCATCAACTGTGTAGTGTTGCCAGTCTCCAGACAAAGACATGGCATGAATTTATGGCACTATGTCCTGACACAGTAAATATTGTACAGCCTGATCTCAGCACTAAGTGTAACATAGGTGTGATGGACTTGCAAGTGGTGAGTTTAAGCTGACGAGGGCATGTTACAATAGTATTGAAAAGAAAGCTTTGACTGTTGAACTAACTGACCTTACACTAGCAGTCAGTAATTCAGCAAAGGAGGTAGACACTGCCAACACACGGTAAACCAACCTTCATCAGTTACAATTACTCTGCTTAACTACAAACTAAACCACCAAGGAACATCAACAGTCACTACATGTTATTAACTATGTCACAGTGTGTTGCATAGCTAAAGACAGCAGTAGCTGCCATCTTGAAGTCTGAATTTTGTCCATACTTTTAACTGATTTTAGAGACAACTTTAAAATTCAAATTCAAATTCAGATGGCTTGAATTTAAGTAGAGGTATAATCATCTTTCGCTAATATTCTGAATGCTACGCTAACATATACTATCAGAGTAACAACTGAAAAGCTAATTTATCCTAAACTAATTCACTGTTTCATTTTGAAGCGTATATAGGATTGAATTAGGTTTACAAGAACCACATACGTTAGCCTAGCATATATAACACAAGAGCTAATCTAAATATGTGCTGTTGGATTCGTTTTTGATGTGTAGCCTAAGTCATGGTTGTGTAGCAATGTTGTAACCATAGCTTGTAGAACTAATTCCAATCATTTGAATGTCAGTCAAATGATTCAAATCATGGAAATAGACTGTAATGTCTGCTGGAACCTATACAATAAGCCCAGTGGGGCTGTCAATCATATGAGATCACTCTGTGGTTGCAGGAAGAGGCACACGACCCTTTATGTGTGTATGTTGGTGGGGTGACATCATGCTGGTGGAGAACGTGTGTGAAAGTGTCCAGCTTTCTAGAGGCTCAGCCACTTGCTTTTTATGAGTCTCAATGGCTTCTAATTGGAGATTGTGGCTTCTGCGGTCTGCGACTTAACCAAGCCCGTTACTGAAAAAATAAACCCCACAAAAGGCTGTAAAAGAGTGGAATGCGGAGGTCAGTGGGCGAACAAAGGGGCTTCCAGAAACGGCAGCACAGAAATAGGCCCGGCTACCTCAGGAGCCGCTTTAATGCAGCGGCTGCTGTTTTTTAGTGTGGCTTATGCAGTTTTCGGTAAACTCGGGAGAAAATGTTCGGTGCACAGCAGATGCTCTTTGGGAGAAAAAGAACACTCCCTTCAAAACCACACGCTTGAGTACAAGTGCGCTTTAACCTGCCTGTAGCTGCCCTAACATGTTTATCTGCAGTCATATGGTTTAATCTCATGCAGGGTGGTCAGCTCTAAATATAGCAGCTGGTTCAACTGGTGGAGTATGTGCACAGGCCCGTGCACAGACGTTTGGAGTGCTCGGGGGTAATAATGGCAACCAGGACTTTAATTAAAACGTAATTTACAGCATACTGCAACCACGCTCACCAAGACAGATCCTTTTATGTTTCAGAGGGGAGCAAAGTGTTAAGGTTAACAGTTTTCCCACAGCAGTAATCCTGTCAAAAATAAATTCACATGATTTTCTGGTCACCGTAAATGCAATTCATTAGTCAAGACGTGTTTGGTGCCCACATTTTGCATGTTTTAATAAGTCAATGTAGTAAAATGGCGTGCACAGAGCTTATTTAACCTTTAGGCTAAACTCTCTTTAAGATGCAGGGACTAGAATGTAAGCGTTAGCACACATGCAGTAAGAGAATTAGAAGTTGCCTATTAAATGACAGGGGTGACATGGTGGTGCAGAGGGTAGCATTGTTGCCTCACAGCAAGAAGTGCCTGGGTTCAGTTCCTGCCTGGGGCATCTGGGGTCCTTTCTGTGTGGAGTTTGCATGTTCTCCCTGTGTCTACATGGGGTCCAAGACATGCTGGCAGGTGAATTGGAGATGCTAGGTGTGAATGTGTGTCTGCCCTGCAATGGACTGGCAGTCTGTCCAGGGTGTTTCCTGCCTTCTGGCCAATGAGTGCTTCTTTTAGCTTCACAGAGAATGTTTAAAGCAGGGTTTCTAATCCATAATATGTTCTAAACCAGGGTTCTCAACCTGTGGGCCATGAAGCACCCTGTAGTGGTCCGTGGGTTAGTGTTACATTAAGTATATTAATGTAAATAAACTGTATGTATGCATGTACAAATAAAGATGTTGCAGTAGCAGCAGGCTAATTCAACACCTCCAGTTTGAGAGAACTGACTGGAGAGGTTTCTTGGGGTGCTTTCACAGGAGCCTTGTTTGAATTTGGACATATCTTAAAGTTGGTTAGTTTTCTGTTAGTTTTCTGGTGGGCTGATATGGTTTGTAGCTATTATCAGGTGGCTCTTGGGGCGGAAAAGGTTGAGAACCCCTGTCCTAGGCCACACCAACTTGTCTATACAACCTGAATTGCAATCTGTTTGCAGTTTGAGTTTTTTCAGAAATGGTTTGGGTGACGTAGAATGTAGTTTGGGTGACTACAGGCTTCCAGCATTAGTTTGCGATGTTAGCCCAGTAACTCGAGTTCTAAACTGAGGAAGTAAAGTTTGGACACCAAACATGTCTTGCCTAATTGACTGCATCTGATGTAAGTGCATTTTTTATTCCGGCAAACTTCTTGTAAGTGTTTTTCCACAGCAGCCAAAAATATTGACACTGCTAACATAGCATGGGTTTGAACGCTGCTCTCTAGCACTAAAAAAAGACTAAAATGACTGAAAAGCAGGGTGTTGCAACTTAATTCTAGCACTGTATGTGGTTTAATGCGCCAAAAAATTATTATTTTCTGTGTTGATGGACAGACAGACGGTGACACGCGCTGAGCTAGAAGCAAAGCAATGTTTATTAAATAGACTGGTAGCACAACACAGCAGCAACCAGATCAAAGCGGACATAACCAAAGGGCAAGGACTGAGTCAGAGTAAGAAAACAGGTAGAAGTCAAAACCAGGCAAACAACCAGACCAGCAACAGTACCAAAAGGGAAAAGACAAAAGAGTAAACCAGAAAGCCAAAAGAGAGTCAAACCAGAGCCGGGGGAACCGCTCAGTACGCACAGAGTGGCAATACTTTGCAATGGGTCAGTGTGAGACAGGAGTATTTATACAAACAGACTAAATTAACAACAGGTGGGCTTAATACTCAGGAGACCCCGATCTAGAGAACGGAACGGGATTGGGAGATGGCAGACATGTGAAAGTGATGTCATCGGGTGGTGAGTTATGGGAAATGGAGTCGGGGAGATCGGAGGTGAGAGGAGAACCAGCAGGCATGATATTTTTTTACATCACAAGACTCATTTGGACAGAGCTGCTGTACATATACAGGCCCTACAAGCACAGTAACAAAAAACCTGTTTAGGTCTAAGAGACACAGAAAGCTTACCTCTTAGAGTTAAACAGGTTCTTTTCGTTGCTGTACTTGTAGGACTGATATATGTAAAAGCGGTCTGCTCTGACTGGGTGTCCAGTTTTGTGCTTCATTCAAAACAGTCCAGGCTGAACACCTCCCAAAGACTTCAGTGTCAATAGGCTGAGCCTGATCAAAGGAATCTTTAAGAATGGCCAACGATTATTACACAATCTGCCCAGGAGGGCACTTGTACAGTCTGGTGGCAATGGGGCAGTGGCTCAAACTAGTCCCCTGGGGGTCTATCTGCTTGTGTTTGTATGTCTCAGTGCACTTACTGTAACACTCCAGTGCAGCAGGACCATAGCAGGTGCAGAGGGCTCTAATGACCGCTTCCCTCTGCCCCACACACACACACACACACACACGCACACACACCCACACACACACACACTCTCCAGTGTGTGAAAGATGAGCCTATCAGAATCAGCAACCTGAGCAGGCAAAGCTGCTGCTGGAGTATCCAAACTTTGGGGGGGGGGGGCTTGCCAGAAAGAAAAAGTGATGAGTCACCAAATTTCCCAAAATCCCCCCCCTCCTCCCCCTTTCCCTTCCCGCCTTACGGGAAACGGAATGTGTTTTCCTTTTTTTTGCCCTCTCTCTCTCTCGCTCACTCTCCCCCACTCCGTCAATCTTTTCACGTGTGGGTCAGGCTGTGGGTTAATGTTTGTCTGTAGAAGTGTTTCATCTTTAAGTGTGTGTGTGTGTGTGCGTGCGTGTGCGTGTGTGTGTGTAAGTGAGGGGTGTAATTAGACAGGGCGGCTGGTTTGTGGAGGGTGTTTGCAGCGTGGGCCGCTGTGGCTCAGGAGCTTTGCCGGGCTTTTTTGACAAAAGCTGCCTTTGTTGAGCTTCCAAAAATGCATTGCAATTTTACATTTAACCCCTTCAAGCCCACACTTTGATTCTTCACTCTCATAGCTCCAACAACATTAATCAGAGAAGCTGAGTTTTCATTTCGCCATACTACTCAAACGTTTAATCAGGTAATTACATGTTAAATTACATAATAAGTTACATATGGAATCTTCAGGTGTGAGTCTGTACCTTTGGTATTATTCTGTTTGTTTTGATGTCAGAAAAAGACAAAATAAGACCAGTCTCTTTATGCAAGTCTAGATTAAGTCTCAAGTCTTTATGAGGGAGTCAAGTCTTGAGCTTCTTGTGAGTGATTGAGAGTCAAGTCTCAAGTCTCTGAGGTGCGATTGCCAAGTCATGAGTCTCTGATGCAATTCCGGGTCAAGCCTCGAGTCTCTGAGGTGCAATTCCCTGTCAAGCCTCAAGCCTCTGAGGTGCAATTGGCAAGTTTTGAGTATCTGATGCATTTCCGGGTCAAGTCTTGAGTCTCTAAAGTGCAGGTTCGAGTTTTAGGTGCTTGGTTTGAATTAGCCAAGTCTTTATTTTCTGAGTCATCTTTTGAATATCTGAGGTGCTATTCCAAGTCAGGTCCCAAGTTTCTAAGGATAAATTGCAAGTCTAGTCTTGGGATTCTGAGGTGCAATTCCAGGTCAAGTCTTGAGTCTCTGTGATTATTTTGGTCTGGCACACAAAAACTTTTAACCGAATTCAAATATTCACAAAATATTGGACCTTAGAAAATATTGGAAGTTAGAAAAAGAGTTCTGAAGAAAATCTGTCTGTTCTTTATTTACTTAAAACTTTATTACTTGTGCATATTTCAAATATGAGTGAACAGTCAATTGAACAGTCCATCTCATGGGAATGTTGACTCTTTATTACATAAGAATGTAACTGCTTGTGGTCCTTTTACATAAGAAAATAGCTCATATTAATTCAAACAGCTTGAGATTACCAAATGAACCGCATGCCGAGAGTTTAAGGGGTTAAGGCTGAGAGAAGAGTTTAAAGTGCAAGGTGGGAGAACTGTGACCCCATCATCAACGGCTGCTAACTATCTGCCTTTTCCTTTGGAGGAGCTTCTCTGGCAGCTCGGCCTTGGCCTGAGATTCACTCTAATTAGATCCGTTTGGCCTCTGCTGGCACAAAAGGGTGATTCTGAAAGTATTTTTGTCCCATGAGAGATGCCGTACATGGGTGTTATTTCACTGGAAAGTTGGGGAGTTTCCCTCCTGTTTGGCCTGGATTCCAGAAGCGCTGCCAAAGAGCATAGCAGCCTTTGGCCCAGTGAACAGAGGAAAACTGCCTTTAGCTGAAAGGAACTCAACACCAAAGATATAAATGGGAAAAATATGTATGTTTATCAGATGGACAAGTGACATGGAAGGGTTTGAAAAATAAGCATGATCATTATAAACAGCTGGAACCACTGAAACTAACTCGGCACCAGTTGTCAGTGTTCTCTGCAGGCATAAAAAGGTATCCACTGATTTGAAGATGTTCTGTGGGATTAGTCTTCTTGGAACATTTCAGTTCAACTCAGTTCAAAAAAACTTACCTATTAAGCCACTGGCAGATTCAGGCATCCATTTCTCCCTTCTGCATAGTAATGAATAATTCATAGAAGTTACTGAACAATATACAGTAGATACTAGATATCAATCATAAATGCAATTTAATAATGGTAGTTCCTGTATAACATGTAGTAGTTTCTGAATAACGCATAGAAGTTACTGAATAATTCATGGTTCGATCTGAATAATTGATAGTAGTTATGTAATAATTCCTAGTATTTGCTGAATATTTCATATAAGTTACCGATAAATTCATAGTAATACAAAATCATTTGGAGTACTTTCTGAATAATTCATGGTAGTTATGTACTTCAGTATTCAGTAGCTACTGAATAATGTATAACAGGTAGTGAATAATTTATAGTAGTTACTGGATAATACATAATAATTAGCGAATAATTCATAGTAGTTTCTGAATAATTAACGGTAGAATACATCACAGTGTAGTGAATGGTTAATTTTAGTTATTTAATAGTTGATAGCTGAAGCTGAATGATTCATAGTAGTTACTGAATAATTCATAGTAGTTATGGACTAGTTCATAGCAGATGCTGAACAATTCTGAATAGTTTATGAATAATTAATTACCGAGTGTTGAATAATTCACTGTATAACATATGACAGTATTTACTGAATAGTTTATTGTATAAGTTATTTAATAATTCACAGTAGTTGCAAAATCATTTTAGTAATTGCGGAATAATAAGTCTTAAGACTCAGTAAGAAGCCTGCAGTTAATGGGGTTAAAAGGATTAGGAGCCATTGCTCACACTGAAGTGCTGCAATGGTAGTTAAGTTATGATATACATGAGATACTGAGCCCGTGGCTATAAGCTGGAACTCCCGTGTCAGTGTAAAACTTGAATGTATACATTCTTCGGCATGTGGGTGCTTAATAAGCAGTTCTAGATCAAAGCTAAAGAGATTGTACAAAGCTACGGGAATAAGTGCTGAATGACTGAGAAAGGGAGACAGATAGAGAGGCTTATGTTTAGATATATACTGGAATGCGTAGGTGGTGGGTGTGTTGACCTCAGTGTGAACTGTAGCTGTGAGTTCAAAGGTCAAAGGGTAGTGTTAGGTCTCCGGGATGATGACAGCCTTGCTTGTCTTCTGCAGGTGTGAACACACATACACACACACACGTACACACACACATATGCACTCACCTGGGCTGAGCTCACACCTGTAATTACCCTCCCTCTGTCTCACCCACATATAACACACACTCATATAGAGAGCACTGGGCAAATAACCACCCTATTTAACTTTCAGTCAAAACAGCCATTAAGTAGATTTTTCATTTTCCAGGAAAGATTAGATCTCAGGTAACCCACTTACATAAGGAGGAGAACTGTGAAGGTAACTTAGGAGAAAGCCAGAAGTTCCCAGAGTTTCCAGAACTGGACTGCGCAAGACCTGGTAGAACACTGTAACTGTCACCCTCAGATAAATCTTTCATCTTTGAGAGGGAGGAGAAAGTCAGGCTCCACTCTTGATTCAGATCTGAAAAAGGAAAATGAATATGCAGATTAAACCAAGAAACTGCCAGTGTTCTCAGAACCATGGGTTGATCACCTCTGAGTTCAGACGTCAATGTCAATAAATTTATTTTGCCGTTTGGATCTTGAGAAGCAGAAAATGCACCCGACTGAACTTTGGAGGTGTTAAAAAATATCCCTGCAGGTTGGTTTCTTTGAAAAACTGACAGCAAGTCTCCTGAAAAGAATGCAATCTGTAATAAAGGTAAAGAGCGGTCACACTAAATATGGAAAGTAAAACTTGATTGTATATTTAGTTGTTGAGGCTTCAGTGTGACTTTAAAGCTGAAGATGAGACCTAAACATCGAGACAGACCTTCTTTATTAGTCTGGGCAAGTGAAATTCATACGCAAAGACCTATGACTTGGTTTGAATAACTCCCACAAAATCCATCTCGACACCTCTTTACTTTTAAAGTAATGACTTTTAAATCAGTATTCCAGACTTTACAGGGTGACGCACAGCAGAGCATGCACACCAAATTTTAGCATGGTCTTCTTTCTTCTGGCTCAGTAATGCTAAGTCATTTAGTTTTAACAACAACATTTACATAGTGCTGCTTTTTTCTCCTTACTGACACCTAAAAATGAGTAACTTGTGCTCAATGACTTGGTGTCTGAAAACAAACTACATGAAGAAGGTTGTCTGACTTTTGCACTGTACTGAAAATGTTGGAACGTGTTTGCAAGGTAACAAAGTCTGGGAGTAAAATTACTTAAAGGAGCAATATGTAAGAACTTTAGTTTAGAGCATGCTAACCAGCTAGCGTCAGCCTGTCCTGTCATAATAACACTTAACAAGAGTTGCCATTGGTGCCATTACTTGGAGACGTGCATGCCGTGTAAAGTGGTAATCACTCACAAGCTGTTTTCTAGACTGGTGAGTAGGTGATAAGCTGCTAATGCTAACATTGAGGGGAAGGGATTGTGCTTTTCCTTGCTTCTTACGTTATGGGTGGAGACCATATCCTCAGACCCCACACATCCCAGTTATCCCCTGTTCCAACCTCTGCCATCCGGAAAGAGGTACCGAAACATCCAAGCCAGAACCTCCAGGTTCAGGAACAGCTTTTACCCTAGAGCTGTCAAACTGGTCACACCGGCAGCGCCTACCAGAACATGACTACACCAGTAAAGACTACTGATTCTACTGATTCTAGCCAGACCCCCCAGCACACACTAGGCTCTGATACCTCAGGACTGTTTGCACCGCACTTTACACTTTATACTTTATACTTGAACATCTCAGCTGTGTACTTACTTATTTATCTATACTTATTTATCTATACTGAACATCTGTACCAAGCAATTTAGCTGTCTGAACATTAAGCTGCTTCTCCTACCTGCACTGTACACTTTATATATCTGTACTGTTTACAACCACATACTTAACTGATACTGCTCTTACACTTTGCACATGTCTTGTACACATACTGTACTGTTTGCACACATTGTCTTTGTCTATTTGTCCTTATTTGTCTATTTGCACTACACTCTATATATATATATATATATATTCTTGTAAGGAGCCTGACTGTGTTTCGTTATACTGTGCAACCCTGTACTGGTATAATGACAATAAAGTTGAATTGAATTGAAATGAATTGAA